>QARZ01040706.1:28848-47107 GCA_013407115.1 Glycine latifolia | reverse complement strand
TTTTTAGAATTAATAATAACATACGCTTCTTAAAAATTTAATCTTAATAATAATAATAAAATTAATAATATCTGGAAAAATTTTAGGTCGTTACATCTTTCATTTAGAAGTTGCTAGAGAGAAATTTCTTAGACTCATGAAGAAGACCAATATCATTAGTTGCAAGCAAGATATCATCAACTTACAGAATTAGAAAAATAGCCTTACTCCCACTGACCTTCAGATATACACACCGATCAAAAAAAATTTCCTTAAATCCAAAGGAAACAATGGTATCATTAAAATTCAAATACCATTGGTGAGAAGCTTGCTTAAGACCGTATATTGATTTATTTAACTTACATACCATGTGTTCCTTTCCTTCAATTGAGAACCCCGTTGGTTGGTCCATATAAACATTCTCCTCTAAATCTTCATTAAGAAAGACAGTTTTCACATCCATCTGATGTATCTCTAAGTCATAATGGGCTACTAATGCCATGATAATCATGAAAGAATCCTTTCATGAGATCGGTGAAAATGTCTCTTTATAATTAATGCCATCTTTCTAAGTAAATCCCTCAGCAACAAGTCTAGCCTTGTAATGTTCAAGGTTTCCATGAAAGTCACGTTTAGTCTTGAAGACCCACTTACAACCAGCTCTCTTACAATCCTTTGGCAATTCTAGAAGGTCTCAAACATGTTCCATGGAATTTAGCTCTTCTTTCATGGCATCTAACCACTTCACAGAATTACCACAACTTATAGCTTGTGAAAATGAAAATGGATCATTATCATTAATGCTTAATTATGTTTTTGTTTCATGTAGCTATACCACATAATCATTCAAAATAGTTGGTCTCCTTTGTTGGATAAAGGGGGAGCCGAGAAGAAGATCAAGTTAAGGATAAAGCCCTTTAGTTAAAGGATTTTAACTTTTTACATGCGTCTTAATTGAAGGCATTTGTAATTTTTTAAGTTATTCAAGAGGCTTACCTTGTGATCCTTGCATTGCATAAGCATAATTACATACATGCAATCATGATTTGAGAAAAACATATTAGGTTACATGTTTGTATTTATAAAGAAATTTCTCATGGCTTAAGTTTTTGGAAAATCATTTGTGCATTGCTTTAATCAATTACCAGCTTGTGTAATCTATTAAAAAGCCTTGAAGAACACTTTAATCCATTACAAGCAAATCGTAATCGATTACATAGCACAAAAACACAAAACATGCTTGAATGCCTTAATTGATTACCATTCACTCATAATCAATTACATAGTACAAAATTTCAAAACACATATGACTGTCTTAATCGATTACCACTTAATAGTAATCGATTACACAGGCTTATTTCAAAATTGAGACGGACTGCCTTAATCGATTACTGTAACACCCTGAAATTTCGATAACTTGAAATATATGTGTGATGTATTACTTGTATTATTTGATTTCTTTATTAATTAGGATCAGTTGAAATGTTATGTGAATTATCCATGTGCCATTTTTTTGTGTAAATGTCAAGTATGTGAAGTTTGTTCAAGCTACGTTGTAATTGAGTGATTTCGAGTTTGACCAGAAAACCTCTTTCAGTAAAATCACCATTCTGGATTGCTAAATCGTTGGATCGCCTTCACATTTTAAAGATATATTCCTAACCCATATATATAACTTTTGACCGTTGGGATTGTCAAAATAATATCTTTAACGTGAGACATTAATTTTTCACTGAAGCAGAAAATTCTAGAATTGGGTCAGCTCGTCCAGGTGAATTTTGCTGGCATTTTTGCTCGCCTAGGCAAGTGAAGGCGGTGATAAATACGTACCAGCAGCCATAAATCACTAAAATGGAGTTTCTTCCTCCTCCAAACAGCTCCCAAGCTTCCCACCATCCTCCTCCACCACCCACGGCCATCGATGACCACCACGAGGCACCGTTGCTTGTCGTTGGACCACCGCATGAAGAGGAACACTTTAATCGAAGCAGAATCTTCGAAACTTTTCTCGAAGATTTAGTAGAGAACAGAGCTTCCAAATATTTATTTCTTGGTTTCCTTGAGGTAATATTAATTTCTTTTGTCTTCTTCTAGCTATTTTAAGCCTCTATTGATATCTCTTGTGATTCAGGTACCATTATTGGCTGTTTCTATACTTCCTTTGAAAACCCTTTGAAAATGAGATGTTGTAAAAGTCTCCTTTTTATGAAACTAATATCATTTATGTGATCCTTATTGAACCTTGATCACATTGGTGTGATCAAAATTTCAAAATGATGTCTTTTGATGTAAACTTGAGAGATCCCTAAACGAAGTTTCAATGAGCTAATAAAACAATATAGATAGGTAAGGGGAGTTTATTATGTTGGTAATAGTTTAGATACCATAGTTGGGGGCCACAGCGTCCAACTACGAAGATAACTGTGTATCCCTGCTATGTGTTGGTTTTCAAGAAAAACTAAGTTTTTAACTAATGGGATGCAATGTATTTATGATTGATGTGTGTTTGTCCCTGTGTGCGTGCTTGTTTTCAAGACAAATGATGTTTTTAACTAATGGGATGCAGTGAAATTATTATTGATGGATAAAACTGTGAATGATGTTGTTGTTGTAATTGATTGGATTTTTGGGAAAAGTCTTAATTATAGAGGAGACTCAGCCCAAAATTTTATAATGTGTTTTTCCTATTTAATTCTTCATTAAATTTTTAAATGGGCATAAGAGTGTGTTGTCTATATTGTAGTCCTCCTCTTTAATTTAGAATTTTCCTAAAATACCAGTCTAGTGGTAATATGGATTGTGGATGAATGAGGTGATATTGATGTCATTAATAACGTTGAAATGAGATGTTATTGATGTGTTGGTGATGATTGAATGAGATAATGATGAGGTGTTTGATGATGTATAAATGATATAATGATGTTGTGGTTTATGATGTTTAAATGAGATTATGATGAAATGGTTGTTGATGTTAAAATACGATGAATTTGATGCATGATGATGATATTGAGATGATATGATGTTAAGGTTGATAATGACATTGATGAGAGATAATGTTGATGTGAACAATGTCATTGTGTGTGGATATACATGGATACCCATGGGGGGTGTATGATGGGTTATGCTTGCGAGGAAGGATTTGTTCCTAACCAGGTCATACATTGATGGTGCCCATGGTTGTAGGCTATGTATGTCCACGTGGGGTGCAATGACCGGTTGGTTACCCTTGCAAGGATGGATTTGTTCCTAGCCACGGTCAGTGCATCGGTGAGCCCACATTGGTGTGTTACGTATGTACATGGGGAGTGCATGACAAGTTACCCTTACAAGGAAGGATTTGTGCCTAGCCGGGTCAAGCATTGATGATGCCCATGTTTCATACTTCATTTGTATGTGTGGAAATAGAATGAAGGCACGCACGTACCTGTGAGTTTCAGTGGGCTGAAAACGCAGTTACTAAGGGGTCATCAGGTTTGGAATTCCCTAGTGATGCTAGCTGATCACCGGGTGGGGGGATGGCCAGTGCACGACAGGGTGGCCCTGATAGGCAGTGAATCATTTTTCCTGTGAGAGGCTATTTCTGGGATATGGTACCACATTGCATGCTGATAGATGAGTCAGGTGCATGCATCATTCTATACATGATTGTTTGAGTTGTGAAATGTATTAGAAGATTGATTTATTGAGTGTGTATTGGTATCATGGATTTTTGTTAATGATTGTGGTGGGTAATGTTGTTTCTTTCCCAATTGCTGCTATCTGATGTTTGTTGGTTTTATATAATAAACTCACCCTTGCATTTGTTGTACTGTGTGGCTGGTACCTGTGATGATCGCGAACTTTCGTTCGTGTGAGCAGATGAGCAGCAGTAGGTGACCTTGGAGGGAGATCTTCTTTTTGGTTGGAGCCGCCAAGCCGACGTGATGACGTTGGATTTCTTTTTGGAGAAAGAGTTATGTTTTGTTAATCAACTCTTTCTTAGTTAGTTCTTTGGCTTTTTGTTAAATATGTAATTTCAAGTGTATATACATATAAAACTAAAGAAATCTCTAACATGTGGATGACATGTACTGATTTAATATATATATGTACATATGTGTTTAATTATGTAATTGTAATGTGTATGATAATTGTATTATCACGAAAAATTTACTACCATTTTCATAATCAAATTAATGAAGTTTTTATTAAAATTGAGATATGCACGATTAAGAGTTAGTGATATCGTAGCGACGAGGTGGGTCGTTACAATTACAGGTCGTTTTAATCGATTACATTGTTCTTAACATTTTTCCAGATTGTCTCAAGAACACTTTAATCGATTATTTGGCATATTAATCGATTACATTAGTTAAAATAATTGATTACCATAATGTATTAATCGATTACATGCAGTTATATTTGTTTTCCATATAAAGCTATTGGGTTTGTGCTTTTGTAAGAATCAAGAGAACTGTTTTCACGAATTACCCATTACTCCTAAAGCTTTCAAGGTCTAAGAAAAGGATTTTTTGAGTCTCATACATGTTGTTTCAAAACCCAAGAAACATGCATCATTGATGATGTTGCTTTAAGCAAGATTCAACAAGAATCAAGAGAACTATTTTCACGTATTACACATTACTCTCGAAGCCAAAATTTGAAGCAAAAATTTTGGAACGTGAGAAATTAATTTTTTCACAAAAGCCAAAATTTTAAAATTTGGTTAGCTCGCCAAGCAAAATTTGCAGCCATTTTTGCTCGCGTAAGCGAGTGAAGTTGGTGTTAAATACATCCAACAGCGTCAAGACCACGAAAATGGGTCTTCTTCCTCCCTCAACTAGCACCTAAGCCTCCCACCACCCTCCTCCACCACCTAAGACCATTGGTGACCACCATGGGCCGCCGTTGCTTGCCACAAGACCCCGGCACGGAGAAGAACCACTTAATCAGAGCAGAATCTTCGAAACTCTTCTCAAAGTTTCGGTAGAGAATGGAGCTTCCAAATCCTTCTTTCTTGGTTTCCTTGAGGTAACCTTGGTTTCCTTTGTCTTCTTCTAGCTAGTTTAAGCTTCTCTTAGTGTCTCTTCTATTTTTGGTACTGTTGTTGGGAGTTTTACACTTTGAAAAACCCTTTGAAAATGAGATTTTGTAAAGATGTCTTTTTCATGAAATTGATGTCATTTATGTGATCTTTGTTGAACCCCGATTACATTGGTGTGATTGGAATTTCAAAATGATGTCTTTTGATGTGAACTCCCAAAACACCATTTTAGCCCCTTTTTGATTCGAGTGGGTATTTGACCCCAAATGTTAATATTAATCTTACCATCAAAATCTATACTAAATTATCTTCAATTTCGTATGTAGAACTCTGCGTTCGGACAAGCACGCATATTTGAAGGATTGCGAAACAACACCGTTAGGCTGCAATAAGGAGAACTTCTGGTTAGGTAAGGGGAGTTTATTATTTAGTTATAGTTTTGATACCGTAGTTGGGAGCCAGGGAGTCCAACTATGAGGATATCTATTTGTCCCTACTGTGTGCTGGTTTTCAAGAAAAACTAAGTTTTTAATTAATGGGATGCGATGTATTTATGATTGATGTGTGTTTGTCCCTGTGTGTGTGCTTGTTTTCAAGACAAATGATGTTTTTAACTAATGGGATGCAGTGAAATTATTATTGATGGATAAAACTATGAATGATGTTGTTGTTGTAATTGATTGGATTTTTGGGAAAAGTCTTAATTACAGAGGAGACTCTGCCCAAAATTTTATAATATGTTTTCTTATTTAATTCTTTATTGAATTTTTAAAATTGGCATAAGAGTGTGTTTTATATATTGTAGTCCTTCCCTTTAATTTAGAATTTTCCTAAAAATATCAGTCTTGTGATATCATGAATTGTGAATGTATGAAATTTGGATTGTCTGAAGACCTAGGGAATGTGAATCTCAGGCATATGTATTATGTATAGATGTGAAATGTGATTGCTTGTGATGTCGTTGATGATATTGATATTGAGATGCCATTGATGTAGTTGATAATGTTTAAATGAGATAATATGGATGTAGTTGATGATGTTCAAATGAGATAATGTTGACGTGGTTGATGATGTTGAAATGAGATAATATTGATATGCATGATGATCATATTGAGATGATATAATGTTGAGGTTGATAATGACATTGATGAGAGATAATGTTGATGTGAACAATGACATTGTGGATGGATATACATGGATACCAATGGGGGGTGTATGACGGGTTACCCTTACGAGGAAGGATTTGTTCCTAGCCAGGTCATACATTGATGGTGCCCATGGTTGTAGGCTGTGTATGTACACTTGGGGTGCAATGACCGGTTGGTTACCCTTGCAAGGATGGATTTGTTCCTAGCCACGGTCAGTGCATTGGTGAGCCCACATTGGTGTATTATGTATGTACGTGGAAGGGTGCATGACAAGTTACCCTTGAAAGGAAGGATTTGTTCCTAGCCGGATCATGCATTGATGATGTCCATGTTTCATACTTCATATTGCATAGATGGAAATAGAATGAAGGCACTTGTGTACCTGTGGGTTTCAGTGGGCTGAAAACGTAGGTACTAAGGGGTCATTAGGTTTGGAATTCCCTAGCGACACTGGATGATCACTGGGGGGGATGGCCAGTGCACGACAGGGTGGCCCTGATAGGCAGTGAATCATTTTTCCTGTGAGAGGCTATTTCCAGGATATGGTACCACATTGCATGCTGATAGATGAGTCAAGTGCATGCATCATTTTATGCATGATTCTTTGAGTTGTGAAATGCATTGGATGATTGGTTTGTTGAGTGTGTATTGGAATCATGGATTTTTGTTAATGATTGTGGTGGGTAATGTTGTTTCCTTCCCAATTGTTGCTATCTGATGTTTGTTTGTTTTAGATAATAAACTCACCCTTGCATTTGTTGTACCGTTTGGTTGGTACCTGTGATGATCGCGAACTTTCGTTCGTATGAGCAGATGAGCAGCAATAGGTGACCTTGGAGAGAGATCTTCTTTTTGGTTGGAGCCGCCAAGCCGACGTGATGACTTTGGATTTCTTTTTGGAGAAAGAGTTGTGTTTTGTTAATAAACTCTTTCTTAGTTAGTCTTTGGCTTTTTGTTTTATATGTAATTTCAGGTGTATATACATGTAAAACTAAAGAAAGTTCTAACATGTGGATGACATGTACTGATTTAATATATATGTGAATATGTGTTTAATTAGGTGATTGTAATATGTGTATGATAATTGTATTATCGCGAAAAATTTACCATCATTTTCATAATCAAATTAATGAAGTTTTATTAAAAGTTAAATTATGTACGGTAATAGTTAATGATATAGTAGCGACGAAGCAAGTCGTTACACATTCAACCTAAATTTGATTGGTAAAATTCATTCATTCATCTTTTGAGGATCATAAGGTTGTATCTCTCTTGAACTCTTATACTGAATTGATTTGTATCTTTTAATTTTTGTAAGTACTAAGATCAAAGAGTTTTCTTTAGAACTGTTCTAGAGTAGTGTTCTCTAGAGGAAAAGAACAGAGTAGTGTTCTCAAGTTCTTTGTGATTAGAAGTCTAATAGGGTTTTAGATTTCAGTTTCTTTATCTAGGTTTGATAAAGGTAATCACTTGTAAAGAACAGATTTTGATTTAGTAGAACTCTAATTAGTTTTGGTTAGAAGACACTGGATGTAGCTTCTCATTTGAGGGGTGAACCAGTATAGATTTGGTGTTATTCTTGTTTCTAAATCTTGTTATCTGAATCTAGCTTGTCTTGTGGTAAATCTCTTTCAAGATCAACAAAAATATTTTCTGAAATAGCTTGAGGTGAAAGGTGAGTCTTAATTGATTGAAAACTTAAGTTTTTGCAAAGTTAAACTTGTGATACAATCTAAATTCCGTTGCTAGTTTTCAAATAAATTTTTTAAGTCTAAGTTTTAACCAATTCACCCCTCTTGGTTAACTGTATGTGTTCATCCTTGTTTTCATCCTTTCTCTTCGAGACCTCCTTAATGCTACTTCTTGTGTTTTTCCATAATAAGTTCATTATGTATCATGGGCTCATTATTGTGTTGCTATTCTTTATTGTTGTTTGGAACAACAACTGAAGGAGCAATCACCTTATTGCTAGAGACACAAGTTAAAGGGACTTGTACTGTAACTTCTTTAATTTTCACATCTCATGGAACTGTAGTCTTACTTACTTCACCATCTTCAATGAACCTTGCATTTCCAGTTTCGACAATTCTCATACTATAATCAAGACAATGAAACATATATCCTTTTGACTTTTCTGGATAACCAATGAAATATCCGCTGATTGTTCTTGCAACCAATTTTCTTTCTTGTGGATTATAAATCCTTATTTCTGCTTGGCACCCCCAGAAATGCAGGTGCCTTATACTAGGTGTCCTATTCATCCACAGTTCAAAAGATGTCTTTGGAACTACCTTACTAGGAACCCTATTCAACAAATACATATAGTTTTCAAGGCATGCATCCACAAAGATACGAGTAAAGTTGAATTTCTTAACATAATCCTAACCATATCCATTAAAATTTTATTACACCTTTCTGATACACCATTTTGCTATGGTGTACCAGGCATTGTGCATTGCGCAAACATGCCATGTTTCTGAAGGAGTTTAGCAAATGGACTTGGGTGTTGCCCAATTTCATTGAATCTTTCGTAATACTCACCACCTTTATCAGACCTAACAACTCTTACCTTTCTATTTAATTTCCTTTCTACTTCATTCAAGTAAATGTCTAAGGCATCCACTACTGAGATTTCTCATGCAGTAAGTAGACATAATCGTAAAGTGAATAGTCATCATAAATGTGATAAAGTATCTTTTCTTTCTGAAAGAATTAACATCAAAAGGCCCACAAATATTAGTATGCACCATTTGAAGAAGCTGAGTGCTTCTTGTAGCTCTTTTCTTTGTATGTTTTGTTTGTTTTACCTTAATACAATCCACACAAGTATTTAGATCCGTAAAATCTAGATCATGAAGAATTTCATTCTTTATTAATCTTGCCATCCTTTATCCAAAAATGTGACCTAAACGTTTATGCCACAAGAAAGCATATCGTTCATTCACTAAACTACGTTTAGTGCCAACATTATAATGCAGAGTTAAAATGGTTTCAGCATACAAACCATATAATTTCAATTTATATAAGCCATCACAAAGAACACCACTACTAATGAGAGGATTATGCTTAAATAAATTGAATGAAACTAAATTCCAAGATAAACTAGGTACATAAAGAGTTTCCAGTTAATCTAAATGACATCCAGTGTCGAGTTTTAAACGATAAGTCCCGACTACTTCCACTAGAGCTTTCACTCTATTCCCTATGAAGATGAACTTCTCATTTGGGTTTATGGTTTGGATTGTAAGGAATCCCTGTATAGTATTAGAAACATAAGTCATACATCCAGAATCAAACCACCATGTATTATGGAGAACTTCATTTAAATTTGATTTGAAATATATACATAAGCATTAAGCTCACCTTTCTTTTCAAACCAAGACTACGCTTTAGGCAATCCTTCTGGAAGTATCCATATTTCCCATAGAAATGGCAATTAATGCTCTTTGTTTGCCTTCATATGTATTTGCATAAAGCCATCGTTGATCTTTAATTACCCTTTGCCTTTATCATGCTTCTTCACAAATTTCTTTCTAGTTCCTTGATTCCTTTGGTGGCTTACATAATGGACTAAGTGACTTCCTTGATTCTTAAGCCTCGCTTCTTCCTGAACTAACATATTGTGCAATTCATGCACATTCCATTTATCTTTCATGGTATTATAGCTCATTTGGAATAGGTCATACTCAAACGGTAATGAGTTTAGAATAAACTGTATAAGAAAGTTCTCATTTACACTCATTCCCAAGGTCTTAAGTCTTGTTGCAATGTTTGTCATCTCAATGACATGCTCATGCATACTACGTAAACCATCAAACTTCATGGTGGTCAGTGAACTCATTAATGTCCCAGTAAGAGACTTGTCAGTTGTTTGAGATCGCTTTCCCACTAACCACATAAACTCTTTAGTACTATCGTTCTTAGGGAGAGTTGTCTTAATACTATCTGCAACAGTTATTCTCATGAACATTAGGTTGAGTCTGTTAGATCTTTCCCAAGCTTTATAAAAAATTTCTCTTCATTGGTACTAGCATTAGCAATAGTAGCAGACTTCTCTTCCAATATAGCAAGATCAAAATCCAAAACACCGAGATGAATTAGACTTGCTCATTCCAATCAAAGAAGTCAAGTCCATTCAAAATTGGTATTGTAACACCCTGAAATTTCGATAACTGAAAATAGATGTTTCATGTATTTCTTGTGTTATTTGATTATTTGGTTAGTTTAGATTATTTAAAATTTTATTTGAATTATCCATGTGCAATTGCTTGGTGTAGATGTCAAGTTATGTGGAGTTTGTTTGAGCTACATTGAAATTGAGTGATTCCAAGTTTGACCCGAATCCTGTTTTAGTAAAATCACCATTATGGATTGGTTAAGTGTTGGATCTCCTTCACATTTTATAGGTACGCTCGTAACCAATATATATAACTTTTGACCGTTGGGATTGGTGAAACAACATCTTTAGCGTGAGATAATAATTTTTCACTGAACCACAAATTTTAAAATTGGGTTAACTCGCCCAAGCGAATTTTGGCAAGCATTTTGGCCCGCTTGGGCGAGTCAAGTCTGTTTTAAATAATGCAACAGCATGAAAAATCATGAAATCAGGTCTTCTTCTTCCAAGTACTCGCCCAACCTCCCACCATCCTCCTCCACCACCCACCGCCACCGGTGACCATCACGAGCCATCGCCGCTTGCCATTGGACCACCGCACGGAGAGAAACCCTTTAATTAGAGTGGAATCTTCGAAACTATTCTTAAAAATTCAATAGAGAACGAAGCCTCCAATCCTTCTTTCTTGGTTTTCTTGAGGTAATCTTGGTTTCCTTTGTCTTCTTCTAGCTAGTTTAAGCTTATCTTAGTGTCTCTTTGGTTTTGGGTTATAAGGTTGATTTAGAAGCTTTTTCCTCCACCAAAACTTTGAGATATTTTTTGAAGATTCCACTCTGATTATGAGGTTCCTCTCCGTGTCGGGGTTCCGTGGCAAGCTACAGTGGCGCTTGGTGGTTGATGGTGGTCTAGGGTGGTGGAAGGGAGGTTTCTAGGGCTATTGGGTGAAAAAAGAGAGAGAGAAATGTGAAAATTGTGTTTCTGCATTTCTGGTGCGTATTTATAACCCGACAGGACCGCTTAGCGCACACATGCAGGTCTCACTCAGCGTGCACTGGCTCGCTCAGCACGCACTAGCTCACTCAGCGCAATTTCCTCTCTGTTAGGAAATTTTGGAATTGGGCTTAGAGCGCCATTTGCTCACTTAGAGCGACATCCAAAAGTAGTGATCTTAAAGATCCCAACGGTCAAACAATGAAAAGATGTATTGGAAAGATACTACCAAAATTTGAAGGGGATCCAACGGTCAACGAATTTGGAATGATAGTTTTACTGAAGTGGGTTATGAGCCAAACTATCACTCTCACCTCAACCATAAATCAAACAAAGTTCACATAACTTAACATGCATAACAAATAATTGCACCAAGATAAAATGCACAACAACTCAACCAATTATAAATTAATCAAATAATCAAATAATACAACAATCACATCAAACATCTATTTTCAGTTTTCAAAATTTCAGGGTGTTACAGAACTCCTAGTTAGGTAAGGGGAGTTTATTATTTAGTTATAGTTTTGGTACTATAGTTGTGGGCCAGGGAGTCCAACTATGAGGATATCTGTTTGTCCCTATTGTGTGCTGGTTTTCATGAAATACTATGTTTTAAACTAATGGGATGCAATATATTTATTATTGATGTATACTTGTTCCTATTGTGTGCTCATTTTTAAGAAAATTTGTGTTTTTAACTAATGGGATGTGATGAATTTGTTATTGATGGATAAAATTGTGAATGATGTTGTTGTTATAATTGATTGGATTTTTGGAAAAAGTCTTAATTACAGAGGAGACTCTGCCCAAAATTTTATAATATGTTTTCCTATTTAATTCTTTATTAAATTTTTAAATGGGCATAAGAGTGTGTTTTCTATATTGTAGTCATCCTCTTTAATTTAGAATTTTTCTAAAATACTAGTCTCGTGGTAATGTGGATTGTGGATGAATGAGGTGATATTGATGTCATTGATAATTTTGAAATGAGATGTAATTGATGTGTTGGTGATGATTGAATGAGATAATGATGATGTGTTTGTGATGTACAAAGGAAATAATGTTAAAGTGGTTGATGATGTTGAAATGAGATGACTTTGATACGTATGATGATGATATTGAGATGATGTAATGTTGATGTTGATAATGACATTGATGAGAGATAATGTTGATGTGAACAATGTCATTGTGGTGTGAGGATACACATGGATACCCATGGGGGGTGTATGACGGGTTACCCTTGCGAGGAAGGATTTGTTCCTAGTCAGGTCATGCATTGATGGTGCCATGGTTGTATGATGTGTATGTCCACATGGGATGCAGTAACCGATTGGTTACCCTTGCGATGAAGGATTTGTTCCTAGCCATGGTCAGTGCATCGGTGAGTCCAAATTGGTGTGTTATGTATATACATGGGGGTGCATGACGGGTTACCCTTGCGAGGAATGATTTGTTCCTAGCCTGGTCATGCATTGATGATGCCCATGTTTCATACTTCATATTGCATTGGTGGAAATAGAATGAAGGCATGCACGTACCTATGGGTTTCTATGGGCTGAAAACGCAGGTACTAAGGGGCCATCAGGTTTGGAATTCCCTAGCACCGCTGGCTAATCACCGGGGAGGGGGGAGGGGGAATGGCCAGTGCATGACATGATGACCCTGATAGGCAATGAATCATTTTCTAGTGAGAGGCTATTTCCCTGGATATGGTAGCACATTGCATGGAGAGAGTGAAATCAGGAGCATGCATCATTCTTAACATGATTGTTTGAATTATGAAATGAATTGGATAATTGGTGTGTTGAGTGTGTATTGGACTAATGGATCTTGGGTAATGATTGTGGTTGTTATTGTTGTTTACTTTCCAATTGTTGTTACCTGATGCTTGTTGGTTTTATATAATAAACTCACCCTTGCATTTGTTGTACCGTGTGGTTGGTACCTATGATGATCATGAACCTTCGTTCGTGTGAGTAGATGAGAAACATTAGGTGACTCTGGAGGGAGATTCATTTTGGTCGGAGCCGCCGAGCCGTCGTGATGACAATGAATTACTTTTTGGAAAGGAGTTTTGTTTTGATAGTCAACTCTTTATTAGTTGGTCTCTTGATTTCTTTTTTATGGATCTGTACATTTCAGGCATAAATACTTGTAAATACAATTAACTTATATCCTGACATGTGATGGTTTAAGATATACATATTTGTGTATTTATTTATATATTTATATATAGTATGACAAGTGTAATATCGCGAATAATTTACCACCATTTTCATAATCAAATTAATGGAGTTTTCATTAAAATTCAAAAATTGCACGATTAGAGTTAGTAATACCGTAGCGACGAGGCGGGTCGTTACAGGTACAACAAATGTGATAGAGGACTATCCATAGAGCATGAAGTTCTAGAAGGTTAAATGACAAGGTCCAAAACCAAGCTTCTACAAGAAGAGATGACCAAGAGAATCATAGCTGGACTATTTAACAAGGCAAGAATGAAGGAAGATACAAAGAGCTGAATTGGAGCACCTTGAAGATTGTAGAGAGCTCGCGTAGTGCGAATGTCACACCTAGAGCAATTCCTTTCGTAATTTTCCTAGTTTTCATAATTTTCATAATTTTTGTATTGTCGTTATTTAGTAATTTCTTATTTGTGTAATAGGCCTCAATGTGGACTAAAATAGGCCCAAACTATGCATTTTTAGGTTTTATTAGAGGCTTAACTCTAAAAGTACTTAAACATTGCTATTTTTCAATAACTTTTGATTAATGAAATTAAACATTTGCTTGAATTGAGAGCTTAGCCCCTTCTTGATTCTTGGTTGAACCCAAATTGATTCTTATCAAGGAAACTTTCCTTTGTGGCGAATCCTCCTCAACTTATCGTTCTAATACAAATAATGGCATTATTCATTACAATCTTCTTTATCTTCCCCTCGTTTTATCTTTATCTTCTAATAACTATCATTGTGATCTTGAAATTGGCATATGGAAATGATTCAATCCAAGCATTCATACATTGGTCGTCATCATGTGGTAATCAGAGCTTGAATCCGAAGAGTAATTCAAAAAGATTTCTATCAATTTAGATGTAATTTTTGTTTAATTTATTTATTTTTAAAAAAATTCAAAAAAAATTCAAAAAATTTAATTCCTTTGATTCCTTCTCGTTTGTGTTTAATTTTGTGCCTCTTGTGTGTTTTTCTGAAAGCCCTACTGTTTCGAATTTTCTTCTCTTTTTGAGAATGGAATATTTACAGAATCCCCATGAATAGGACTAAACCTTATTTTGTGGTATTTACATAAGATTATCTTACATTTGTCTTCAATTACCCTATCTTTTTGTTGAATTCAGAGTTGTGTTTGAATGAGTTGTTTTGAATGTTCTTTGTATTCTTCATGTTATTTGTGTTCTTCATGAAACTTATAGCACTGCTAGAAAATTTCTGAGTTTGATCTTTAAAATTTTGTCTAGAGAGTATTGGGGTATTTGTGCAAATATCAAAATTTTATGGTCCTAAAAGAAAAAATACGAAGGACCAAAGAGCAATATTAAAAAATATTTTGGGGTCAAAATGAAAATATCAAAAAATGCGTTTCTTTGTGTCTAGAGAGTATTGTTGCTTTCTGTAAAAATATTTTGGGGTCAAAATGAAAAAAAAGTTACAATAAAAATTTAACAGCCCTCTATCTCTTAGTGTGTGCTTATTGTTGCTTTCTATAACGGTCTAATATATTTTTATTAGTGTTTATTTTTAAGGAGCGTATATTGTCATAGTTTAAATAATACGTATACCTGTAGATTTTATAGTTTGCAACCTTATTTCATTAACCATTACTTATCATTTTTACATTAAACATTACCTTTGTTATACAAGTCATGAGTTCAAAGAGTACCAACCATACGTCCTAGTTAGCATGCAAAATATAAAGTTCATATATAACCATAATTTCTAACAAACCCTAAAACATAGGAGTACTATGAACACCCTAACCATCTATTTTCTAAAGACGGTCCTTATTTAGATTCCATACACCAAGGTAACATTTTCTCAGTTCAGAAATTATCACCAACACTCTCCTCAACTTTAGATTCATTATTCTGATTCATGTTACCTCCATAACCTAGTACGAAAGGAGGATACATGTTATGGTTGCTAGAAGATATGTTGATAGGTTCCATAGGTGGATTAGGGTAAAGATGAACAAACTAAAGAAATGGATCATTAGGATTAAACATATCATTCAGAACCGACATAGGAAAATGAGCTCCAAAATACATATAAACACGTATAACAGGATGCATGGTGAAATATAGCAATTTCTAGCTTCATCTTTGTCCCACCTCCAGTCCAATGCATCAAGAAAGATGATCACTGAGGCCGTCTATATATCAAAACAATTGAAACAAATCTAGTGAGAAATAAATTTTCTCAGTAGGCAAAACTAAATCATCAAATAGGTTAGTACATTAGTAATTCATCAATAAATTTCAATAAATCAATGTAAGTAACCATTCAAACAATATGTATGCATGACAAAATTTCAGAGTGCACATGGTCTCTACATATCGTACTGTATGTAGTATCATTGTGGTCGCCTTACATAAACAATGCATGATCAATTTCATTGTGCACCTGGTCTCTACAACTCGTACTAGATGTAGTATTGGATTTTGTATCGTAAATCTCGTACTGGACTCAGAAACATGAATCAATATATATCATCACATAAAATCCATCATTTTCCTTAGTAATATACTCCATGAGCAAATTCATACAACCTCATGAAAAATTTCATCACAAACATCATAATATACCAAATATATGGCTCAGCCACCATACATTATTCAATCAAAGTCATGCCAACTTGTGCATCGTAAAATAATATCATCAAGTTAAAGAACAACATGTTAGGACTCTAGCTAGTAAACCATAATATACCTCCCAAAATAATTTCTAATTCCTTTACACTTTCACAATAAAAATTAGAACTTAGTCTCTTTTCAACTTACCACCCTAATACTTAATTCTCCAAGTTGAACTACTTAAGTATTTAAACCTTTTATCCACATACCATTCAACCTTTACTTCTTAAGATTATAATGACAAGGTCCAAAACCAAGCTTCTACAAGAAGAGATGACCAAGAGAATCATAGCTGGACTATTTAACAAGGCAAAGATGAAGGAAGACACAAGGAGCTAAATTGGAGCACCTTGGAGATTGTAAGAGAGCTCGCTGAGCGCGAATGTCGCACTTAGACCAATTTCTTTCGTAATTTTCATAATTTTTGTATTGTCGTTATTTAGTAATTTCTTATTTTTGTAATAAGCCTCAATGTGGACTAAAATAGGCCCAAACTATGCATTTTTAAGTTTTATTAGAGGCTTAACTCTATAAGTACTTAAACATTGCTATTTTTGAATAACTTTTGATTAATGAAATTAAGCATTTACTTGAATTGAGAGCTTAGCCTCTTCTTGGTTCTTGGTCTAACCCAAATTGATTCTTATCAAAGAATCTTTCCTTTGTGGCTAATTCTCCTCAACTTATCGTTCCAATACGGATAGTGGCATTATTCATTACCATCTTCTTTATCTTCCCCATCTTTTATCTTTATGTTCTAATAACTATCATTGTGATATTGAAATTGGCCTCTGGAAATGATCTAATCCAAGCATTCATGCCTGGGTCGTCATTAAGATGATACATGAAAATTCAATGAATTGACAATAGGTGCTACATAATAAAATTCACATGAGCGTTTTGAGACATAAAACACATGTCATACATATAAGTCATTCATATAACAATCAATGTATATTGATGCTCTCCTTTGGGTGATACACCAACCGAGAACATATAAACATGATGTTGCTAATAAAACTCTTAACATTATTTGACAATTAAATATGCACCAATTAGTAGTACTTATTGCCTTTGAATATATAAATAAATTAATGATACACACAAATTACCTTCATTGATTATAAGAACTACTAATTAACCTTTGGACAATCCATAAATATCTTATAATAATGAATTTTAATGTACTCATAAACCAATAATCATATAATTTAACATTCGTTATTTTATGAATAATTAAAACAATCATTAATTTAAAATTAAATAATCTTATGAATTTGATCACTTTAATGACTAATAAATCCATCATACACTTAAATTTCAAATAAACATACAACCTGCACTGATAAGCTTTGTGCTACTAACAATTCGTAGCATTCTGACTTTTCATTCCAGGCCATAAAATAATATTCACATTTATTTGCTTTTGCATTCAAACACCTTTAAGCAAATCAGATTAAAATATGCAAAATATTTCCAATCAAATATCTCTGCAATGCCTTCTCCTTTTCTTTTTTCGAAAGGCATTCCAAAATATCACGTACAAAAGGTTCAAAAGAATTGGAAAACGTACAAAGGTTTTGGCTTAACGTGCAGATCTGTCTCCTTAATAACCATCCTGTTGGCAATTCAAGCTCTGAACTTCGACATTACCGTGACATGATATGTGGTTGTATTCCTTAGCATATAGTAATACTTAAGTATTAAAAGTTTCCAATTTTTCAGTGAGCATTTCTTTTGAGAAATACAGTGCTATAAAGCACCCCTTCTAACTAAATACGACGCTTGGAAGCTAGCTATAACGACAAAGCATCAATAATAACTCAAGGATAGATTTCATGATCAATACCCATCACAAAACCAAAACTTGTTTCCAATCATGCAATTACGAATGCATCAACGGGTAAAAATTATAAATAATATAAATTAAATATTTAATTGGACAAAGGGGGTAAGTGGGGCAATATTTGGGTTTATGGGGCTGCCTAACACGCCCAGGCTAGGCGTGTTTAAACACGCCCTAGCCAGGCGTGTTTAAACACGCCCTAGCCAGGCGTGTTAGGGTCCCATGGCCCTATATGATGCCCCACTTGCCCTTCATTTAAGGAATGCGCCTTCTCTCTAGAATT
>QARZ01040705.1:124062-145408 GCA_013407115.1 Glycine latifolia | reverse complement strand
TGCAAGTGTGAAACACGAGTGTTGAAGAGTGTAAACACTTAGTGAGTGGTAAGATCCATTATTGTTTTGTTTTACTCACCTTTTTCTTGTAGCAATGGTGTCTAATGGCGATAGTGTTCCACCTTCACCTAGAACCACTAAGCTAATAGCTTCATTGGCTAAGCAAATAGATAGGTTTCAAAGAAATGTTGAAAGGAGGATGGGAGAACGTTTTGATGAGATACAAAGAAACTACAACACCATGGATGAAATTCTACATAGGACTATAAAAGTGGAGCAACAATTGAAGAGAAAGCAAGCTTACAAGAAGTCTTCATATGGTCATTCATCTGGGAAGGATAAGGTCACTTCCAAGAAGGAGGGTTCTTCTTCCAAACATATTGAACGAAAGTATTCAAGAGGTAATTCTACTCCTCATACTCAAACTACTTCCAATAAATCTAGTTCAATTAAATGCTTTAAGTGTTTGGGTAAGGGTCATATTGCATCCCAATGTCCAAACAAAAGGACCATGATTGTGTTGGAGAATGAAAGGGTGGATAGTGAGTCATCTAGGTGTTCTCATAGTTCCTCTAGTGAAGGGAAAGATGATTGTTTTCTAAAATCGGAAGAGGGAGATCTTTTAATGGTAAGACAACTCGTGGGAAGTTTGTGCAAAGATCAAGATGATACACAAAGAGAAAACATTTTTCATTCTAGATGCTTGGTGGATGGAAAGGTTTGTTCTCTAATCATTGATGGAGGAAGTTGCACAAATGTTGCAAGCACTAGACTAGTGGAGATGCTTAGTTTAAAAACTTCCCCTTACCCTAAACCTTATAAATTGCAATGGTTGAGTGATAATGGTGAGTTGGTTGTGGATAAGCAAGTGTTGCTTACATTCTCCATTGGAAAATATGTTGATGAAGTGCTTTGTGATATGGTTCCTATGGAAGCTAGCCATGTGTTGCTTGGTAGACCTTGGCAATATGATAAAGAAGTTGTCCACAATGGGGTCGCCAATTGCTACTCTTTCTTGCATAAAGGTAAAAAGGTAGTTCTCTCACCTTTGTCTCAAAGTGAGGTGTGTGAGGATCAAATAAAAATGAGATTGAAAAGAGAAAAAGAAAAGAAAAGAAAAGAACAAAAGAGTCCTTCAAGAGAGAAAAGTCGAAAAGAAATATATGGCAAAAATAGTGAAAAGAAAGAACAAAACAAAATAGAAAAAAAGAGTGAAAAACAATTGGTGGTAAAATCGGGTTTGTTCATCAAACCTAAGGAGTTTAAAAGAGTGATGCTAGCTAGACAACAACCGTATTTACTCGTTCCAAATTATATGTACTTGTCTTCTAGTACCCTTGAATTGCCTCAAGGTTTTGATACACTTGTCAAGGAGTTTGAGGATGTCTTTCCACAAGCTATACCCCACGACTTGCCTCCTTTAAGAGGAAGTAAGAATCAAGTTGTTCTTGTGTCGGGAGCTTCACTTCCTAATAAGGCTGCCCATATGCCTAGTTCGGAAGAGACCAACAACATCACCGTAAGGTATCAACATCCTAATCCTAGATTTGATGATAAGGTAACCAAATCTCCTACTTACTTTTCTCCTTTTGAGGCATTTTATGGTATTCACACATTATTTCCTCTTGATCCAATTTTCTTTCCTAATGATTCTTCTATGTTGAGTATGCATGGGTTCTTTAGGACTATTTTTGTTAGGAAGCTCCATGGAAGTGTTCTAAATCAAATTGAGTGGAAGATGGAGCAATTTGCACGACTTGCCAACAATGGGAGAACGACATTGGTATTTGATCCTAGAGATTGGGTTTGGTTACATATAAGGATGGATATGTTTCCTTTTCTAAGAATTTATAAACTCCAACCTATGGGTGTTGGTCCTTTCAAGGTTCTTGAGAGGATTAATGACAATGCCTACAAGATTGACTTACCAAGTGAGTATGGGGTGAGTTCTAGTTTTAATGTCACTGACCTTTCTCCTTGTGATGTAGGTGTTTTGAATGCAAATCCGAGGACAGATTCTTTTCAAGAAGGAGGGGATGATAGAGGACTATCTAAGGATCATGATGATGAAGGTCCATTATAAGCCAAAGGTCTAGAAGGAGAGCTTGAAGCACTTCCTTTGGTGAACTTTGAAGGAGCCATGACAAGAGCTAGAACCCAAGCCATTCAAGACCACATCAAAAGTCTTATTTTGTTGTAAAAAGCAAGTACTGTCTGTAATAATCGATTACAACGTTTCTGTAATCGATTACACAAGTTAGCTGTCTGTCTGTCTGTTTTAATCGATTACGATGTATATGTAATCGATTACCAAGATTTTCTGTCTGTTGTAATCGATTACGATGTTGCTGTAATCGATTACACAGTACTGAAAACGCTTTGTTTTAATCGATTACGCTTCGTTTTAATTGATTATTTTCATTTAAAATGGTACTGCAGCTTTCCTTTTGTTGTTTTCATGTAATGGGCTTTGATATTTCCGCAAATAGGCCTAAACTTACGTTTTTAGGTGTTTATTAGAGGCCTAGCCATATAAATACTCAGACTTTGCTATTTTTGGTTAACTTTGATTAATGAAATTAAGCATTTTGCTTGAATTGAGAGCTTAGCCTCTTGTGGTTCTTGAGTGAAACCAAATTGATTCTTATCAAGGAAGCTTTCCTTTGTGGCGAATCCTCCTCCGACTTATCGCTCCGTTACGGATCGTGGCGTCATTCTTAATCATTCCTTAATCTTCTCCATTTTTCTATTTGAGTTTCAAACCCCAATTCATGGAGTCTTGAACTAAACTGTAGTCATCACTTATCAATGACAAAAAATATCATTATAACAACAGGATAAGCAAGGAAGAAATGAAAAAACATAACTTTTATTTAATAAAAGAAAACAAGTACAATACTAAATTTTAAAAAATAGAACAATAATGATCAACAATGAACAAAGCATGAAGGCAAATAACTTGGACAGGCAACAAGAAAGCAGACATAAACAATCTAAGCTAGAGCTTATCAAACTCATCTTGAGCCATCCTAGACTCAATATTTCCTAGCCTAGAGTTTAGTTCCTCCATCGATGAGTTGGTCTCAGCCCTATGCTCATGATGTAAGGACAGAAGAGCATCCATCTTCTAAATCATAAGGGATTCAAAAGGGTTGTACTGTTGCTAAGCAGGGCCTTCTTCAGCTTCTTCTTCTTCATCATCTCCTTCTCCAGCATCTGCAGGTTGAGGTGGTTGTCCAACCATATGCCATCCATTAGGATTCTTCACCAAACTAAGCTTATTCAGATGCCTTTCTTTGATGAGGTTGGTGATGTTTGTAGTGTTGTTTACAATCCTATTTGAGACATCAACCTTGAAGTAGTTAATGAATATGGATATCAACACAACATAAGGAAATTGATAGCTTATCAATCTCTTAGCCTTCAACATGATCTCCTCAATGATGAGGATCCAGTTCATCTGTGTAACAGTCTTCATTCTATAGACAAGCTGCAAGTTATCATCTGTTGCTTGAGCATGGTTGATGATCTTGGAGTTAAGATGTAAGTGATTATGTAGTGAAGGAGCCTGTCTTCACCATTCATTAAGCTTGTACCAAGCCTTACCTTCAGCCTTATTTGAGGGTCTTGAAGCATCTCTCTGTATGTGTCAATTTTGTTATAGCCCTCAACCTGTTCATCAAATTTCCTTGCACCCTCAAAGGAAATACCAGCTACCTCATGCCATACTTCAGGAGCGATCTCCATGGCCACCCCTGTAACTGTTACGCTCTTTCGGCAAGTGCACCGATGTATCGTTGTAAGTTACAAAATTAAGATCGTCTCCACAGGGATTTGGGTTTACTCAGTTAATTTAAAAATGAATTCAACAGTTCAATAGTTATATTCAATGCGGATAAGCGAAAGTTCATTGATTTGTGAAATAAGGAAAATAAGAAAATGCGGAAACTACGAATTTAAGAAAACAACTAATTAATTTAGGAGAAGTGTAGGATTGGATTTCATCATTCTTATCCTTTTTTTATCTAATTAATTTTATCATGCATAAATTTTCATTTTTTACTCTTATTGATGCGCACGTATTTTATCCAAATCGATCCCTCGCATTTGAGAATCCTATGAATATTTATTGGATATCGATCCCTCGCATATCAAAATAAATACCCCAACATTAAGAATTAAAATCGCATGCTTATGCAATTAAAACGTTAAGCCCTATTCCTAGCAACGTAAAGTGATAAGTAATTTCATTTAGTTCAAACCCTAAGAGTACTTTCCAGTCAAGCTTACGATTTCAATTCATAAGACTATTGATCAAGTAGAATCAAGCATTAAACATAGAATGAAATTACCAACAAGAGATAGAAAAGATGCATGCAATAAATAAAACTAAAAGAGATACATAGGGATAAGAAGATTACATCCAATCCTTCGAGAAGCTTAAGCGGCCATGGAGAGAACCTCCTTAAAAGAAGAGTTGATGAAGGAAATCATCTCCGTTTCAATCCAGTAGGGTTTCCCCTATAATCTCCACCTCTCTCACTCTCCAAACTACCTAAAACTAATATTTAAGAATCCTAAAGCTAAGAACAGCAAGATACAAGGGAGATTTGAAGGAAAATCATGCCATCTTCTCCATTTTCGTCCCCTATTTATAGAAATCCTCCTCCAGCCTGCTTCACTCGCCCAGGCGAGCCATTCCTTCACCTTTTGGTCACCTGGGCGAGTTAATTTGACATGCCTTGGAACTTGTGATCGCCCAGGTGAGCCAAATACACATAGCTTGGTCGCCTAGGTGAGTTAAAGCCTTCAACATGAACTAATCTTCAGCCTTTGATGGATTTTGGGCCTGGATTGCTTGTTGCACCTCCCATGTTTGCTTTATGATCCATTTTTGCTTGCTTTATGTGTTCGGAAGCTTTGGAAATCCTTTAACCTATCAAAAAGCAAGAAAAGATTGGATAAATCTTCAAGAATATGAACACAACATTCATCCTAAGCACTAAATACAAACTAACTAGATTAGGGCATGTTTTTATAGAAATTCTTAGTAAAAATGAAAGATAAGTGCCTTCAATGTAACCCTAATTTCACTAAGATATGGCACTTATCAGTAACACCCTGAAATTTTTAGTTTCTGAAATAGATGTTTGATGTGTGTTATGTTGTTTGATTGTTTAATTTACTTCATAATTTGTTGTTTTGTTATGCTTTTGTCTTGGTATGAGTGTTTGGTGAATGTTAGGTTAGGTAAACTTTGTTTGGTCTGTGGTTGCTGTACGTACACGCTAAGTGAGCTTGTCAAATCATCTATATATAAGTATCAGAGTGGCACAGCAGAAGCGTGTTCTTTCTTCTTTTGTGCTTTTCTCTCCCTTTTCTCTCTGACTTTCCGCACCCTAAAACCACTCCCTTCAACCACTCTGAACCACCAAAGACCACCATAGCTTGCCACGGAACCCCTACGCCAAGAGGAACCTCGTGACCGGAGCAGAAGTCTTCAAAAACCCTTCTT
Organism: Glycine latifolia; assembly: GCA_013407115.1. Classification (NCBI taxonomy): domain Eukaryota; kingdom Viridiplantae; phylum Streptophyta; class Magnoliopsida; order Fabales; family Fabaceae; genus Glycine; species Glycine latifolia. The sequence continues at coordinate 139,893 of QARZ01040705.1, read as the reverse complement.
GAAGTTTGAACAAGAACGGAGCCCCAACGTTTCTTTTCTTGGCTTCCTTGAAAGCGCTGTATTTGGACAAGCTCACATTTCAAAGGATAGTGTTATAACATCGCTAGACTGTAATAGAAGGACTCCTGGTTAGGTAAAGGGAGTTTATTATGTTGATAATCAGTTTTAGATACCATAGTTGGGGGCCAGGGAGTCCAACTATGAAGATATATACATGTCCCTATTGTATGCTGATTTTCAAGAAAATCTATGTCTTTTAGCGAATGGGATGCGAAATGTTATGATTGATGGTGTTTTGTGTGAAGATATTGATGTTGTAAGAATCCCCTGTCCATGAAGTTGATGTCTATTGCTGTGAACTCCCAAAACACCTTTTTAATGATGTATTTGTGGAGGTAAAGGCTACTGACGAGAGTCTGGTACTAGGGCCCGAGGTGGTGCAACAATCGACCTAGAAGGTCAGGTTGATCCGGGATAGGATGAGAACGGCCCAGATAGGCAAAAGAGTTATCATGATAGAAGGAGGAAGGACTTAGAATTTGAGGACGGTGATTATGTAATCTTGAAGGTCACCCCATGGACCGGGGTCGGCCGAGCTTTGAAATCCCGAAAACTCACACCCCGGTTTATTGGTCCCTTCCAAATCCTAAAAAGAGTCGGTCCCATAGCCTACCAAATTGCCTTGCCCCTGCCCCTTTTCCAATCTCATGTGGTCGAGTTGGATGATATTCAAGTAAAGGAAAACTTAACGTATGAAACACTACCTTTGAGGATTGAGGATCGACGGATAAAGCACCTAAGAGGAAAAGAGATTCCCCTGGTCAAGGTTATCTGGGGAGGCATATCTGGAGAAGATGCTACATGGGAACTAGAGAACCAGATGCAGGAAGCCTACCCGACTTTGTTTACATCAGGTAATTTTGGGGACGAAATTTCTAAAAAGGTGGGAGAGTTGTAACAACCCAGATTATAAGTTACTAATCTGGATGCTAGATGTGTGTATTAATTAAATTACATGTGTTATGTTGATTGATTATTTGTTTGATTTACAACTTATTATTTGAGTGCTTTGGTCTTGGCATGTGTGTTTGATGGGTATTGGACATAAGTCAGCTCTGCTGTGCTGTGGTTGTTGGCTGAGCACGTTAAGAGGACGTGTTGTGTCAGTCGTGTTTATAAGTAGTAGGTTGGCACAGCAACAAGTTTACTCTTCCTTCTTCTACCTTTGCGTTTCCTCTGTTTTCTCTCTAAAACTCACCCAGAAATCTCTTGATCCCAACCCCTTTTTTGTTATCTCTAACCTATGAGAGCCACTGTATCTGCTGTGGAAATCCCGACACTAAGGAGAACTTCGTGGTCGGAGCAAAAAGTAGGGAACGAACCATCGTGAAGCGCGGATGAACTCCTGGTTAGGTAAGGGGAGTTTATCGTGTTTCTTAACAGCTTTAGGTACCACGGTTTGAGGGCCAGGGAGTCTAGCCGTGATGATAATTGCATGTCCCTAGTGTGTGGTGTTCTTCCCAGAAAAGCTACGCCTTTTATGAAGGGGATATGGTATGCCTTGATTTTGTTGAGTGTTGTTTTGTGTTGATGTTTGGTGTTCTTGTGGGGAGTAGATGTTTTAAGAACTCCCCATGCATGTGGGTGAAGTTGGCATTTTGTTGCTGAAGAGTTTCTAAGACACCTGTTGGAGTGTTCGTGAAGGTGATGAGTACCAGGATGGGTTGGCCGGGTTACACATAGTCATAAATCCTTTGTTTGATGTCGGCTACCGAGATGGGTAGACCGAGTTGAGCAGGTTACGTGGCATGCATGCATGCTTGCAGGACGTAACTTAGACTTTGTTGGCGGACGTCTGTAGACCGGGTCACCTACCTGGGAGTTGTTTCCTCCGAGTTGTTAAGACTCATTTCCTTTTGTTAAGGTATATCGAGTTCCTTACCCGGGTGATACGTTAGAGTTGTTGAACTCAAGTTACCTCACCAGAGAGAGAGCTACTGGGTTATGTAACTTGGATGAACTCGTGCCTTATTGGGAGAAGAGCACCGGGTTCCCCCATTCGGTTGAGCTTGTGTTCCTTTTTCTAAACAACCGGGTTACATACAAGTGTCACCTCTAGAAGCTCATCCTTCCTTTTTCTAGAGAGACCGGGTTCCTTACCCCGGGATGGGATGTTCCCTTGAGAATTGCTAAGTCCAAACCCTTTTCTTGAGAACTGCCGGGTTCCTTACTCGGCAGAGCTTGTTTGCCCTTAGGAAATGAGCTACTGGGTTCCCTTACACCCTTGTGTGGATTGGTAAAATACCAACCCGGGTTCTTATAAACCTCATCCATTTTGCTACCCTTGCCTTCTATTACCCAAACTTTACTTCTCTGACCGACCCCTACCGACCTTGACCGACCTCGTCTGTTTTAGTCCAACTTTGTTTGGATTCTTACCTTGAGATAGTATGTCTAAGTGCCAAGTTGAACACCTCGTACATCACACCGGCTCACTTGTTGTATGTGTGGTGGATGACGTATATGCTTACGTTGGTGGCATTCGAACTCGGCCTATGTGATGGCTCGAGATAAGGAATGCGTTGGATATTCTATGTATAACAGTGAGATGCTGGGACTGGGTGGTGGTAAACCTTGCAAGGACCACGGTCAGTGCATCATCGAGTCCATGTGTGGGTGGTAGTCGTGAGATGCCGAGACTGGGTGGTGGTAAACCTTGCGAGGGCCACAATCAGTGCATCGCTGGGCCCTTATGTGGGCGGTATGTTACATAGGGGGTGTATGACTGGCTACCCTTGCGAGGAAGGATTGTGTTGGGGTTGATGATTGGCTATAGGGTACGGAGGTACTGGGGTGCCACGTCTGTTGGGAACTCCTTCTGACACCTATTGGCTGATCACCATGGGGGGTGATTCCTGTGCATAACAGAGTGATCCTGACAAGCTACTGCATCATCTGACCACAGGGATGGCCCATTTCCCGGATGGTACCACATTGCATAATGAGAATTGAGTCAGGAGCATACATCATGCTAGATTTTTGTGAGTTGATTTATAAAATAGGTTGTGGATGTTCGTATATGTCGGTGTTTGATGGATGCTTGGAATGCTGTATTGATATGTTGATGGTCATATTGCTTCTTAACCGGGTTGTGCTCCTTTCCTGTTGTATTTATTGTGGTTATTTGACATGATGAACTCACATTTGCTTTGTTGTACTGTGTGGATGGGTACCTGTGATGATTGCGAACCGGGTTCGTGTGAGCAGATGGACAGCAGTAGGTGCTTTTGGGGGAAGACCGAGTTGTTGGAGCCGTCGTGTTTTGTCGGGATGTCAATGGACCTGATCTCGGGCAGGAGTTGCATTTTGCTAGATACACCCCTTTGAATTAATGGATGCACTCCTTGTTTTGCTAATCACACCCCTGACTTCTATTTCTCTTTTACTTCTCTTTTCACTGTAAATTACTTGATGAATATTCTCTTTGAGACATAATCTTTGTACTTGTAATTAAATTGTGTTTTGTAAGTGCGTACATATATTAGCAATGTTCTATGAGTACCTTGATCTACGTGTATATTCTATGATGATGGTCGTTATATGCTCACGACAAATTTATCACCATTTTCACAAGTAACCAAAGGGGTGTTCTTTTTATTAAAATGAATTTATGTCATGTTTATGAGTTGGTAATACAGTAGTGATGTGGGGGGTCGTTACAATGATTGTATATGATAATGTTGGAATAGTGAAGGTTGGTATTTTAGGTGATAATATTGATGATGCTGTGGTTGTATGCTACTGGATAGTGTAGTGATCAGTTGGTTACCTTTGTGAGGAAGGATTTGTTCCTAGCCACGGCCATCGCATCGGTGAGCCCATGTAGGGGGCGGTATGTATGTACATGGGGGTGCATGGCGGGTCACCCTTGCGAGAAAGGATTTGTTCTTGGCCGGGTCATGCATTGATGATACCCACGTGACATACTTCATTTGTTTTACGAAAATAAGATGATTGACTGTAGAGCGCGGAGGTATTGGGGGGGCACAACTATTTGGAACTCCTTTACTGAGACACATGGCTGATCACCAGTGGGGGGGAGCGACCTGCGCACGACAGCGTGACCCTGACATCCTGCTGCATCATCTCCCTGTGTTGGACTATTTTCAGGATGGTACCACATTGCATGCTAAGAGATGAGTCAGGAGCATGCATCATTCTAGGCATTATAGGTTGACTGTGGAATGTAATTGGATGATTGTCCTTGTTTGTTGCATGATGAAATGATTGGGTGTTGTGATGATATTGTGATGTTTGGATTGCCTTCTCTAACTATTGTTATCTATTACTTGTTTTTTTTATATGATAAACTCACCTTTGCTTTGTTTGTATTGTGTGGATTGGTACCTGTGATGATCGCGAACCTTCGTTCGTGTGAGCAAACAGACAACATTAGGTGACTTGGAGGAAGATCTCCTTTTGGTTGGAGCCGCCGAGCCGTTGTGATGACGATGTATCAGATTTCGGAATTTGATAGTCAACTCTTCCATAGATTAGTCTCTTGTTTTCTTTTGAAGAACTTGTACATTTCAGATGTGCATACTTGTAAATACAACTAAATTTTGTTTTTACATGTGAATGAATTGCAATGTTTAAATGCACTTTTATCTACGTATTTGCTTCATGGTGATGAATATTTATTTGCGAAAAACTTACTACCATTTTCATAATCAATTATAAGGGATTTTCATTAAAATATGTTATCAGAAAGATTAAGAGTTAGTGATACAGTAATGACGAGGCGGGTCGTTACAACCCCATTTACATGAGATAGGATGGCACCACCAATGCTTACCTTAGCATAGGTGTAGAACGCCTTCACTAGTTCAGGGTAAAAAGTACCTTTCAGCTTCACAAACTTCTTTAAACCTTGAGCCTCAATCATTGCAAGGAAATAAAATCCCTCAAATACAAACCAATCTAGGTCAAGGTATTTAGGAGGGCAGATCAATTTTATGGCATTAAACTGCCTATAGTTCAGCCTTTCTGTCTCATTTGTGAACCAAGAATTCAATCTGTTCACAGAGGGGTTGGAAGATTCACCAGCCTTCCTTTTGCTGGATTTTGCTTTCTTAGGGGCTGACATGATGGTTTTAGATAGAAAAGATGAATGTGTAGATTGCATAGAGTAGAGGGAGATTTCTGATGTGAATTTTCTCTTGTTGATAGGCTGTATTTATAGGGTTTTTGAGGATTGATTTTGAATTTTGAATGTGTGTAACAACTATTTCATGCACCCAGAAGATTAAATGCACAGAAGCAAGTTTGAATTTTGAATCTATGATAGTATTGGCAATTTAGATTTCCAAGAAATCTGCAGTTTTTAGTAGTAACGCCATGGATAATTGATTACCAAAGCTCGTAATCGATTATTTCAGAAGCAAACTGAGTCTCTGCAACAAAGTGTAATCGATTAACACGCAGTGTAATCGATTACTCCAGTGAGATCTCAAATAAAGTAACACACTGTAATCAATTACCATATATAGCAATCGATTGTTCTAGAGTGATTTTTGGTTTAGAAATAGCTTTGTATGATAAGTAATCGATTAATTCGCCTTGGTAATCGATTACTCCAGAGTGATCAATTTTTTGGATTCAGTTTAAACAACAAGTAATCAATTAATTCAAGCAAGTAATCGATTACTTAAGCATAAAATTGTTTCTAAAAAGGCATTCAATAATCAAATAATCGAATATGACCGTCAATATTGTAGAATATACAGTGATTATGCAGCAAGATTTTTATTTTTATGTAATTTTGATATATGGCCAATCATTCAGTGAATCATCATGTAGAAAGGCAGTTTAATGCCATACTAACATATGTTTGATTCATCAAGTATACCTAGTATGTTTCTAAGTGCGTAAAACCTATCTCTTGCCAAGGGTTTTGTGAATATATCAGCCAATTGATTAAGTGTATCTACAAACTCAATTGAATAGATACCCTTTTCGATATGATCCTTGAGGAAGTGATGCCTTATCTCAATGTGTTTGGTCCTTGAATGCATAATTGGATTCTTGGATATGTTTATGGCACTTGTGTTGTCACAGAGCAAGGGTATTTCCTTTAACTCTACACCAAAATCTTATAGTTGTTGCTTCAACCATAGGCTTTGAGCATAGCAACTTCCAGCAGATATGTACTCAACTTCAATAATTGATAAAGCAACACAAGATTGCTTCCTGCAGTGCCAAGAGATTAGTGAGCTGCCTATTAGGTGGCAAGTTCCATTAGTACTCTTTCTATCCAATTTGCACCCTGGAAAGTCAGACTTAGAATAATTTGCTGGTATTGTTGATGGTAGTAAAAGGGAGGCCGGACTCCAAGTATCTGCCGGGTTCTAACAAGCCTATCCATTTCCCGGATTCATATTAAAAGGCTGGGGTCCTCGAGTTCGTATACCACTGGCCGAGTTCCACCATAATTGATTACCAGTTCTTGTAATCGATTACACAAAGCTTTTTAGAAAAACATGGTTTCCTACTTTAATCGATTACCATGATTTGTAATCGATTCACAAGCTGCTTCTGTAACAAAGCTTCACTGCTTTAATCGATTACCACTCAGTTTAATCGATTATTTTGATCGTTGTTCAAACCCAGAAATCAGCATGAACACTTTGATCAATTAAGTCGTAATTTAATCGATTACACAAGGCTTTTTAATCGATTATTTGGCGCATTTAATCGATTACAGTTAGTAACAAAAAGCTGTTAGAAATAGGAGTGAGGCTTGGCTTGAAACCAAACTGGAATACTTCGAATTTTCTGAATACACACAAGCCTTCACAGAGTTAGAAAGTGATTTTCTGGGTTAACTAACTTCTTGTCCCACTCTTTAATCTTCATAGGTATTGAATGATTTCTTGGCCAAGAGTTTTCAAAGAAGAATAGGAGAGCATGTTCTGAAATTCATTTTCCTCATTCAACTCTGATTGATAAACCACATGCATTCATATTCATTGGATCATCAGGTTGTTTCTCTCCATTCTCTTTGGTTGTAAATTTGTTTTTTGCAATATTTGTTATTTGGTGCTATTGTAAATTGTTCTTTGAAGCTTGTACTAGAGTAGTGTTCTCTAGTGAAGAACAGAGTAGTGTTCTTTGGTTCTTGTTCACTAGAAGTCTAATAGGGTTTTAGATTTCTTTTCTTTATCTAGAGTTGATAAAGAGTGTTTGTAATAAAGCTTGTAAGAACTGAAATTTATAATAGTGGAACTCTAATCTAGTGTTGATTAGAAGAAACTGGATGTGGCTGCTTTTGAGAAATGAACCAGTATAAATTCTAGTGTTAATTCTCTCTCAATCTCTATTAGTCATCTTGTTCATTTGTTCTTGGTATTTTTATCATCAATCAACAAGTTCTGTTTTGAGCTATTGATTTCTTGAGCTGAGTGACTTGATTGATTAAAAGCATTCTTGATTTAAAAGTGATTAAGATCCTTACTCTGATTTTATAAAGAAATTTTAAAAGACCAAGTTTTATCCAATTGACCCCCCCTCTTGGTTATTGTGGGTATTCCTATTGGTATCAAGAGCAGGTTCTTGAGTGTTATTCAATATCACTATCTTTATTTAAAAAGAAAATGAATACCACACAAATTACCTTCAAGGAGGGCGCCTCCCTCAATCGTCCTCTAATGTTTGAAGGAGAGCACTTCAGTTTTTGGAAAAATAGAATGAAAATATTTATTCAATCAAATGACCCGGGTGCTTGGAATGCAATAGAAAAAGGTCTTGTGATTCCTATAAAAACTGTTGGTAATGATATGATTCCCAAAGAATGGGATGAAATGATAGATGCTGAAAAGAGAGTTGTTCAATATGATTACTTCTGCATTTTCTTCTAATGAATTCTTTAGAACAGTTAGGTGCAAAAGGCAAAGGAGATGTTGGAGATAACTCATGAAGGTACAGATGAAGTAAGAAGATCAAGGAAGCATGCCTTAATACATGAGTATGAAATGTTCAAGATGAATTCCACAGAAAACATATCTCAGCTTCAAACAAGATTCACTCACATAGTAAATCATCTTCTTGGTCTTGGAAAGATCTTTGATGTTGAAGAGTTGAATATCAAAATCTTAAAGTGTCTCACAAGACCATGACAACCAAAGGTGACAACAATCAAAGAATCAAAATATCTGTCCAAAATGTCCATGGTTGCACTATTTGGTAAGCTTTTTAAGTATGAACTTGAAATGTCACAACTAACCAATCCTAAAGATGCAGAAAAGAAACACAAAAGCATAGCCTTGAAAGCTGCATCCTCAAAGGTGGAAAAGGTGGAAGGCTCAAGTGAAGAAGATGAAGATGACAACATGAACTTAATTGTCAAAAAGTTCAGCAAATTCTTGAGAAGAAACAAGAATAGGAAGTTCACAAAGAACAACAACAACAAAAGGAATGACAACAACTTTACTTGCTTTGAATGTGGTAAACCTGGCCACATTAAATTTGAATGTTCTATCTTTTTGAAAAAGCAACAATGTGAAAACAAGATGAAGAAAGAGGGAAAGCCCAAGAAAGCCTATATAGCTTGGGAAGATAATGAATCATCAACTGAAAATGAAGACGCAAATGTGTGTCTCACTTCCACAATTGATGAAGATGATGATTTATCAATTGCTAAAACTGAGGTAAGTTTTGAACTTGATCAAGTTATTGATGCTTTTCAAGAAATGCATGAAGAGGCCCAAAAGCTTCCAAAATCCAATAATAAGCTAAAGGGAGATATTAGATGGCATGTCACAAAAATTATTGAATTACAAGCTGAAATTTGTAAACTGAAAGAAGAAAATGAAAAACTTGTTTCAAGTTACAAATTGAATGGATGTGTATGTGCTTCTTCTTCATCTAGTGTTGACAAATACAATGATTTGCAAAAAGAGTTTGATGATTTCAAGAAAAGTCATGATGAAAAACATATGATAGTACTTTCTGAAAATAATTACTTGGTTGATCTTTTGAGAAGGCTTTACAAAGGAAAATGCAATTTGGCTAAAATGCTAAGTTTGTGCCTCCAAAACAGAAATATACAAAAGCTGTTTCAAAACCAAGGTTTAATCACATGAATTATTTTGAAAGAGCATCAAGAACTATTACTTGTAACTATTGTATGAAGAAAGGTCACACATCTAATAGGTGCTATGCTAGGAGATTCTATATATGCCAAATGGAGAATGCATTTGGGGTGCCAAGAAAAAGGAAAACAGCTAACCCCCTATGGACCCAATCTCAATTGGGTACCTTCCTTTGAAAATTGATTTGAATTTTGCAGGTATGTCTAAGAGCAAGATCATCATTATGGTATCTTGATAGTGGATACTCTAGACATATGACCGGTGACATATCAATGCTCACAAATTTGACTCTTAAAGATGGAGGATTTGTCACCTATGGAGATAACAACAAAGGCAAAATAGTTGGAGAAGGAAGTATAGGAGACAACTTTGAAACCAAAATCAGAAATGTTGTTTATGTGAAAGGATTAAAGCACAATCTCTTAAGTATAAGTCAACTTTGTGATAAAGGGTTCAAAGTGTCATTTAATGACAATTGCTGCATGATATGTGATGGACAAAATGGTGAGGTGATTCACATAGGTAAAAGAAAAGGTAATATCTACTTACTTTCCATAGATCATGCATTCCTTCACAACACTTCTTGCTTAATTAGTAAAATTGATGAATCTTGGTTATGGCATAGGAGGGCAAGTCACATTAACATGCATCATATGAACAAGCTAATTAAAAAGGATTTAGTCGTTGGATTACCCAAACTCAAGTTTGAAAAGAACAAATTATGTGATGCTTGTCAAAAGGGGAAACAAACAAAAAATTCTTTTCAAAGTAAAAATGTTGTTTCTACTTCAAGACCCCTTGAATTGCTTCACATAGATTTGTTTGGTCCTTCTAGAACTATGAGTTTAGGAGGTAATTACTATGGGCTTGTCATTGTTGATGATTACTCTAGATTCACATGGACTTTGTTTTTGAAATCCAAGAGTGATGCTTTCAATGCTTTTAGAAAACTGGCCAAACTTACTCACAATGAAAAGAGAAGTAAAATTATCTTAATAAGAAGTGATCATGGTGGAGAATTCCAAAATGAACATTTTGAAAAATTCTGTGAAGAAAATGGAATTAACCACAATTTTTCAGCTCCAGGAACACCTCAGCAAAATGGTGTTGTGGAGAGGAAAAATAGATCCCTTGAAGAAGGTGCAAGAACTCTTCCTAATGAGAAAAATTTGCCTAAACATTTTTGGGCTAATGTTGTAAGTACAGTTTGCTACACTTTGAATAAATTATTAATAAGGCCTATTTTGAAGAAAACTCCTTATGAACTATACAAAGGTAGAAAACCAAACATTTCTCACTTGAGAACATTTGGCTGTAAGTGTTTTGTGTTAAATAATGGCAAAGAATCACGTGGAAAATTTGATGCTAAAGCTGATGAAGCCATTTTCGTTGGATATTCATTACAAAGTAAAGCATATAGTGTTTTCAATAAAAGAACTTTATGCATGGAAGAATCAGTTCATGTTATTTGTGATGAATCTAATCCCTCTAAAGAGGAAAAGAAGTGTGATATTGATGCAGGTCCTTTGGAAGAGTTTATTCAACTTAATGACTTAATGATTGAAGAAAAGGAAGAACCAATTGCTAAAACAAAACAATCAACATCTGTTCATGAGCCTAAATATTGGAGAACTACAAGAGATCTCTCCCTTGACAACATAATTGGTGAAGTATCAAAGGGAGTATCTACTAGATCATCATTAAGAAATCTCTACTGTAATATGGCTTTTGTTTCACAAATAGAACCTAAGAATATGGATCAAGCCTTAATTGATGAACATTAGATGCATGCCATGCATGATGAATTGAATCAACTCAAGAGAAATGAAGTTTGGGAACTTGTCCCTAGACCTCCTTTGTAACGCCTAAATTTCCTTCGCTTATTTCTTTATTTGACTAAACTCATTATTGATTATTTTTATGAGAAAAGACTTTTCTCTTCTTTTTTTTTCGCTTAAATTATTATTTGCATAAAATTAATGTTCTAAATGAACAGTAATAATGTCCATAATATACAGACAGTCACAAAATACAGATCAACAGAAAAGCACATGCACAACATACAGTTCAGCAAGCTTCCTCATCACTACACCTTCTTCAACGTCATCCCTAGTTTACTGTTCCTCTGCTCGCCCAAAATAAATGGGGTCATCACAGGTGTCAACCACAGACACAAAATAGGGTAAGTCATGATAAACAGAGTTTAAATAACAAAATAATTTCATAAGCAATTATTACACCCCAAAATGCATGAAAAATGTATGATGCATGACTTTCAACTTTTCATCACATGGCCATGGTCAGAATAGCTTAACACCTCGCGAGTTGGATCGATCAGTCAGGATAGGTCCGTGTTGCAATAGGACTCCCACCCAACCTACATGTGATCATCATGAGTAGGTGATCTCCCCACGGCCACTCTCCCCCAGTTCATCACCTTAGAACGTTCTTTCTCAACTCTAGCTATCTGACAAACCTCCTTCTGAGGTAACAACTTCACGGATTTATCCTCGCTAGGTATATGCACATGGAACATGTATGAATACTCTTTTCATCTCATCTTTTCTCATTATTCATCCTTTTTCGCTGAGTATTTCATATGCACCATGATTAATATATTCAAAGATACATAGAATAGGTTTACTAACCAACACGTTTGTTCTTCTAAACATCACACAAAACTTCACAAAGCTACACAAAATCACACGGCCACTATCATAATTTCTTCTTTGAAACCTTTCATTTTTTACTTAACGAACAACTTAATTTTAATTAAATATTATAAAAGAAAGCTATATCTTACCTTATTATTTCTTGTAAAATTGAATATAAAAGACATGATTCTAATCCAATATTAGCCACAAGATAAATATACAAGCTTAAGGAAACATGACAAAATACATATACAAACTTGAAAAAGCCTAGGATCTATTCGGCCAACATTAAAATTTGTAGCAAAGGAATTCATTGAAAGTCATAAAATTAACTTACTATTCTTCTACAAATAATCATCTCCTAGGTAGTTGTAAACTACTTTAAATTTAATGATTAAGTTAGATGTGAATTATTTAGTTCAATGTTACGTAGAAACTATGATTAAAAATTATGGTAGTCAATTAGTCATTTATGTAGCACATCTTGAATTTTTAAAGACATTTCTACAAACACCTAATAGGCAAGGCTGGAATTTTTACTTAAAAGGAAAATTAATCTCATCCTAATTAATATTTAAACTTCATTTATCAAAGGACTTCCCATACCTTGCTTGCCTTAATATTTTGACAGCTCTTGCTTCCTTTTCCTTTGCTTCTCACGTGCACTTAGTCAAGTTGGTAGTCTTGGTATAATTTGAAAATGATAGGAGGTCAAAGTGAGAAGGTTGTGAAGGGAGTATTTTACACGGCCATTCTTGCTTATTTTGAGAAGGTTTTGCAATTGTTTTGAAAAGGGACCAGGCTGGAAGTTGCACTCACGGTCCCCACATTCCTTTATAAAATTGTTTAGCCTTTGCTTTGTAAAAATCTACAAATATCTTGCTTAAGTAATCATGATTTGCTTTCCATTTGGTTAATTATGATTGGCTAATAGAAAGCTTCTCAAGTCTTCCACCGCCTCTTTGCTTCTTGATTTTAATCTTCACGTGCAATTCTCATTTGATGTAGAGAATTCCCTTTTTATCTTCTTTCTCCTACGTATAATGCCTTAAGTTTAGTAGATTTTCACACTTTGACTTTGTCTAAACTATTGATGACAACTTTCCACTTGGACCAATTAGATTAGGCAAGGCTTTTTAATCTTACATATAACCATTCTTGACTTTTCTAAAGAGCTTTTATCCTTGGATAGCATGTTATATGGCCAAGGCTTATTTTTAAAGAACCAAAACAATAGTTTTTCTTATTTTCCATGTAATATCTAAATTCTAAATTCTTATTGGTCCAATTTTGTTTTTAATTGGTAAAATTGCTAAACTATCTTGTTAAAATGTCTATTTAGCCTATAATTAAGAGAAAATTCTATAGATTGTATCTATCATTTTTCTATGTTTTTCAGATACTTCAGTTAGTCTGAATTGAGCTCTTTTCAAAATTTCTATTAAAATTCCTAGAAATTCTAATTCATGGTTTCTTATCAACTGCTTTGTTGATAATTTGTTCTCTAGGGGTGTATTGTCCTTTCCTCAGGTTCCTACAGGATTTTCAACAATATCTGATCATTTTTAAGGTAAAGGGTATTTTTGTAATTTGTAAAAATGTTCAGGGGTATTTTCGTCATTTTTGCCTTAAACTCCTTTTTGTCTTAATAATTTAATAAGAAAGACTCATAAATATAAATATATATATATATATATATATATATATTAAATATGAGGGTGTTACATCCTTCTCTCAAACCTATTGGCACAAAATGGGTTTTTAGAAACAAACTTGGTGAGAGTGAAATCATAGTCAGAAACAAAGCTAGATTGGTTGCAAAAAGTTACAACCAAGAGGAAGGTATTGACTATGAGGAAACCTATGCACCAGTTGCAAGACTGGAAGCCATTAGGTTATTGCTTGCATATGCATGTTTAATGGATTTTAAACATTTTCAAATGGATGTTAAAAGTGCTTTCTTAAATAGATATATCGAGGAGGAAATATATGTGGAGCAACCTCCTGGTTTTACTGATTTCAAGTATCCAAATCATGTTTATAAACTTAAGAAAGCTCTTTATGGTTTAAAACAAGCTCCAAGATCTTGGTATGAAAGATTAAGCAAATTTCTGCTTGATCAATCTTTCAAAAGAGGACGTGCTGATAAAACCTTGTTCATCAAAAGGAAAAGAAATGATATATTATTGGTTCAAGTGTATGTTGATGATATAATTTTTGGTTCAACTAATCAACTATTGTGCAAAGAATTTTCTATCTCTATGCAGAAAGAATTTGAAATGTCAATGATGGGATAATTAACATTCTTTCTTGGACTTCAAGTAAAGCAACTAAAGATTGGAACATTTCTAAATCAAACCAAGTATTGTCTTGAAGTGATCAAAAATTTTGAAATAGAGAAAAGCAAAGATGCTGCAACTCCAATGGCAACATCAACTTATGTTGATTCAAATGAAAAAGGAAAGAAGCTTGATGAGTCAAAGTTTAGAGGAATGATTGGATCTTTGCTGTACTTGATAGCTAGTAGACCAGATATTATGTAACGTGTTTGTTTGTGTGCAAGATATCAAGCAAATCCCAAAGAATCACACCTTACTGCAGTCAAAAGAATCCTCAAATATCTGAAATCAACACCAGAAGTTGGTCTTTGGTATCCTAAAGGTGCATCAATTAATTTAGTTGGTTATTCTGATTCTGACTTTGCAGGGTGCAAGTTGGATAGAAAAAGCACTAGTGGAATTTGTCATCTACTTGGAAGTTCACTTATCTCATGGCATTGCAAGAAACAATCTTGTGTTGCTTTATCAACAGCTGAAACTGAGTACATCTTTGCTGGAAGTTGTTGTGCTCAAAACCTTTGGCTAAAGCAACAATTACAAGATTTTGGTGTTGAATTAAAGGAAATACCTCTGCTATGTGACAACACAAGTGCTATCAATATTTCCAAAAATCCAATAATGCACTCAAGGACCAAACACATTGAGATAAGACATCATTTCCTTAGAGATCGCAATTCAAAAAGGTAACATCAAAATTGACTTCATTGATACACATAATCAATTAGCTGATATATATATTCACTAAACCATTGGCTAGAGATAGATTCTATACTCTTAGAAACATGCTAGGTATCCTTGATGAGTCTAACATTTGCTAGCATGCTTGCTATGTGTTAATCTATGTGAAATAGCATCTTACTTGATTGATCATCACTTGTGCTTGGAAATTTCGAAATTGTGCTGCATAAATACTGTTCATTCTGATATCTCCACTATAATAATCGATTAAGGCACAGATTAATCGATTAACTGGACTTTAAAAGTTGTTGGGAATGAAATTTGTGCTTCTGTAATCGATTACATAACAAAGATAATCGATTATTCTTCATAAAACATATTTCCAACAAAAGAAATTCACTGGAATAATCGATTAAGCTATCGGATTAATCGATTAAATTGACTTGAAAACTTTGAAACTTGAAATTCTTTCTGTGATGATTGATTACATAAGTAGAATAATCGATTACACTTCATCTTCTTTGACTGAATTGTTCTGAAATAATCGATTACGCTTCGAAATAATCAATTACATGAGCTTAAAATGCTTTTATAAAATTCAAACTCACTCAAATAATTGATTACATAAGCATATAATCGATTATCCATGGAGTTACTACAGAATCTGCAGATTTTATCTTGGAAATTGTGCCCAACTGCCCCAAAATTCAAATTTTCAATCTTTTGATCTTTAAAGTTAATGGATTAATTCGTATCAACTGTTACACATTTCAAATTTCAACCTTGGAGCCAAATCTTCTATAAATATAGCCTATGTTAAAGGAAGAAATCACACCATTCTCATCTTCTGTCTTAAGCACTACTATGTTTTTCTTTCCTCTGAGTTTAGAAACTCTGCTTTAGTAGCCTTTCCTCACATTAGCTGTAACATCCCCAAAATTATAAAAATGTGATGATAATTGGGTACAAGTATGTGTAGAGAAAAATAACTATATTATTCTTTCCATGATG
>QARZ01040705.1:62345-94062 GCA_013407115.1 Glycine latifolia | reverse complement strand
TCATTAAGTTAGGAAGGGCAAAAATGTCCTTGAATATTAAAATATTCAAGGACATTTTTGCCCTTCCTAACTTAATGACCTTCATTTGGTGCTAATCTAACTAAATTATCTTCATTTAGTTCAATCCTAACTTACTTCCATTGAAATCTAACTAAGTTCATAATGACTTTTCTTAAAAATCTTCCAAGTGAATTATATACCATACAAGTGTCCTAACACTTGGCTATGTCATAATTATTGTCTTTCCAAGTGTCCACCCACTTGGCATGCCTTAACAAGTGTCCGAACATGTGTCCAAATTCATGAAGTTTCTCCTAACTTCTCCTTTGTTCATGTGGTGGCTAGACAAATGGAGAAAAATCCTTGCCTCATTTCCATGTTACTTGAATCCATGCCATACAATTGTTTTCCACTTGTATTTATCCTATGGCTTGCCTTTCCAAGTGGCTATTCAAGAACTTTCTTCTCCCTTCTACACTATAATTCACGTGATTCATCAATCTAAAGGGGAGGAATACCAATTTTTCTTCCTTTCATGCTACACGTTGTCATTTTTGATGATGAAGAAAAATCTAGTTTCAAATAAGGCTTTACACATGGCATTTTCTTAAAAGGAAGTCAAATTTAATGTGAATTCTTTTATCTAAAGATAATTTGTGAATAATAGAACTCTAGATATTCCTAAGAATTTATCTCAATGATAGTTTAAATTAATCACAAGTAGTCTATACAGAGCATTGTATAAACCTTACACACTAGTCTACTTTTATCTAAATTTTGATTGGTCCATACTATTTCTGACCATCAAAATTACTAAACTATTTTATTAAATAGGTCTATACATCCTACAATTAAAAGAAAATTCCATAGATTCTATTTATCATTTTTCCATATTTTTCTGCCACCTCAATCTTCCTGAATAACCTTTCGAAGTTACTATCGTGTAAAATTCCGAGAAATTTTATTCTGAGGTTTTTTTTTGTCACAAAAATATTTTGATACTTAGTCAGCTAAGTGTATTTTATAATTTCATCTGGTTTTTACAAAATTTCTAAAGATATTTGGACATTTCTGGTCTAAGGGCATTTTGGTAATTTTATCATTCATCTTAGGGGTATTTTTGTCATTTCCAAAATGTCCAAGGGTATTTTTGTAATTTCTACGTTAACAAAAAATATCCAAGTATTACCACACTTCCACAATTCAATTATAATTACAAATTCAAAATATAATTTTGAGGATGTTACAGTTGGGGATGTGGATCTTATGTTGCCTACGGGCCTTTCTTTACATTTGAATAATTGTTGCTATGTTCAATCTATTTTTCGAAACATTATTTCTATTTCTAGTTTGGAACAATCTGGTTTTCACTTTATAATAAAGGATGGCATGTTTTCCATCATTATGAATGATCTTGTTTATGCTTGTGCATCTAGGGTGAATGGATTGTATGTTTTGGATTTAGATTCGAATAATGACATTCTTAGCATTCAAGCTAAGAAGCCAAGATTAGGTAATCGATCCTATCTTTTGGCATTGTAGGTTGAGACACATTAATGAGACAAGACTGTCTAGACTCCATCATGATGGTTATCTAGATTCCATGGATTTTGAATCCTTTGGACCTTATGCGTCTTGTTTGGTTGGTAAAATGACGAAGACCAAGGTTGAAAAACTTGCGAGTCATAGAGCCAATGAGTTATTGGAACTAATTCATTCTGATGTATGTGGGCCTATGTCTACTCAGGCTAGAGGAGGATACTCTTATTTCATTACCTTTACTGATGATGAGTCCAAATTCAGATATGTGTATCTTATGGGGGCAAGATGATTAAGACACTACGATCTGATCGAGGTGGCGAATATATGAGTCAGGAGTTTCAAGATTATCTAAGAGAGAATGGGATTCTCTCATAATTGACGGCTCCTTACACACCACATCAGAATGGTGTGTCTAAGAGGAGGAACCGAACCTTGCTAGACATGATATGGTTTATAATGAGTGGTACGAAGCTCCCAAAATCGTTTTGGGGATTTGCCTTACATACGACACTATATCTTCTTAATAGGGTTCCGTCGAAATCTGTTCTGACTACTCCATATCAGATATGGAGGGGCTAGAAGCCCAACTTGAGTTGTCTCAAGGTGTGGGGTTGTCCAGCTTATGTCAAGACCCTAGCACTTGAAAAGTTAGCGGCTAGGAGCATCTTGTGCTACTTTGTAGGTTCTCCCAAAGAAACTAAGGGATACTACTTTTACTACCCTGAGGACCAAAGAGTCATTGTGTCCAATAATGCTACTTTTCTTGAGGAGGATCTTCTTTCTCAAGAAGATAGTGGGAGCAAGGTAGAACTTTAAGAAATTCAAGACCTACAAGGATAGATAGCGGAGCCCGAGTCTGTTGATCAGGAGATGCCTCAACTAGAGGCAATAGACACCAGCCTCGTAGTAGTGCTAGGGTTAGTCATCCACCTGAGAGGTACAGATTTGTGATTGAGAATCAGCAGACCGTTGAGGATGACGAGCCTACTTCCTACATTGAGGCAGTCAAGGATGTTGACTCCTCATAATGGCTAGAAGCCATGGAGTCTGAAATAGATTTGATGCATCAGAACTAGGTATGGACCTTGGTTCCACCACCTGAGGGAATAGTTCCTATTGGGTGCAAGTGGGTCTTCATGAGGAAGACTGATGCTGATGGCAACATCCAAACTTATAAAGCTAGGTTGGTTGCGAAGGGTTACCGTCAAAGGCAAGGAATTGACTTTGAGGAGACTTTCTCGCTTGTTGCTATGATCAAGTCTATTATGATTTATGCTAGCTATAGCAGCATATCATGATTATGAGGTTTGGCAGATGGATGTCAAAAATGCCTTCTTGAATGGTTTCTTGAAGGAGGAAGTGTATATGACACAACCTGAAGGTTTTGAGTCCAAAGGCCAAGAGCATATGGTATGCAAACTTCAGAAGTCAATATATAGGCTTAAGCAAGCTTCCAGGAGCTGGAATCTTCGTTTTGATGAAGTTGTTAAGGGTAAAGGCTTTATCAAGAATGAAGATGAACCATATGTCTACAAGAAGATTAGTGGGAGCGCTGTTGTTTTCCTTGTGCTATATGTAGATGACATATTGCTCATTGAAAATGACATTCCCATGTTACAGTCCACGAAGATTTCGTTATCAGAGAACTTCACCATGAAGCATATAGGAGAGGCGGCCTATATACTAGGTATTAAGATCTATAGAGATAGATCCAAGAGGTTGCTGGGATTATCCCAATCCACGTACATAGATAAAATGCTAAAGAGGTTTAGCATGGATTGGTCGAAAAGGGGTTTTCTTCCTGTCAGTCATGGCATTAATCTCTCCAAAGCTATGTATCCTAAGACACCAGCCGAAAGGGAACGCATGGAGAGGATTCCATATGCATCAGTAATTGGATCCATCATGTACGCCATGCTATGTACAAGACTAGACGTCTCATATGCTTTAAGCATTACGAGCCGATACCAAGCTGATCCTAGAGAGGTTCATTGGACGGTCGTAAAGACGATCATGAAGTACCTGATAAGGACTAAGGATATGTTTCTGGTCTATGGTGGTAGTAATGAGCTGAAAGTGAAGGGATTCACTGATGCTAGCTTCCAGAGTGACAGAGATGACTATAAATCTCAGTCAAGCTTTGTCTACACCTTAAATTGTGGAACAATTTGTTGGAAGAGTTCCAAGCAAGAAACCACGACAAACTCAACTATCAAGGCATAATACATAGCAGCTTCAAAAGCGGCTAAGGAGGCAGTCTGGATCAAGAAGTTCATTTCTGAACTTGGAGTGGTTCCTTCCATTGTTGATCCAATACCTATGTATCGTGACAACACTGGAGCTATAGCCCAAGGCAAGGAACCCAGGTCTCATCAGAGGTCCAAGCATGTGCTCTGCAAGGATCATCTCATCCTAGAAATTATAGAAAGACTGGAAATAAAGATGGACTACATTCTCGTTGATGATAATTTGGCCGATTCTCTGATGAAGGGCCTCTCTTAGAGAAAACATGATAGTCATTATGAATCTTTAGGTTTGACACGTCGATCTGATTGGCTCTAGGCCAACTGGGAGATTGTTAGTATGTAGGTGTCCTAGAGACAATTTGATTTATCAGTTGAACACCTTGTACTATTTATTATTTCATGATTAATAAGAGAAAACTTTATCTTTATCGTATTTATGTCTCACCTATATTTATAGCAATATGCTTTTACTGATAAAGGCCCTAGGAATAGAACAAGTGTACACTCAAGGATCTATGATAGGGATCATGACCATGAGGATTCAAGAACACTACATGTCTATTGCCTAAAGCTTGTTCCTAGTCTTGAATCATCAAGAAAGGACATTGATGATCTCAAAAAGACTAGTACAACATCTTCTACTTATATAGAGATACAAGGTAGGGACCTCATGGAATGCAGGCATGGTGATGCCTTAGCTGATGTCATGGGTGGATCTGTTGGGGAACAGATGACATTGAATTGACCTGACGAGAGACGCCACAAGGATTCTTTAAAATATCATTGGATTTGTAAAGTCTCTCATCGTTTGCTTGTGCAGATCGTCCTAGACTTGAGGATGTCATCGAATACTGTGTCCTAGGGTTATACTTTGACTATACGACTCTATCCGCCAGAAAATGGGGAGAAAAGTGTACTCTGAGGTATAACCTGAATACATGAGTATAGATGGACAGGCCGAAAGGACTCACAATCCCTTGCAAGGGATTAGTTATTCACAAGACCAGTAGGGCTTAGATGACTTCTAGTTGACTCGGGAATCTATGCATAGTAAGAGATCATGAGGAGTCATGATCTGTCTTAGAGTCAATAGAAGAAAATTCATAGTTCCTGTGAAAAGCTATATTTAGTCAATAAAGAGAGATGATACTTTATCACTTGATCAACTCAATTAGTTCTAGGGCCGCAGAGCATTCCTAGTGTCTTATGTGTGAAAGAAAAGGGCCTTGAAGCCCGAAGGCATGTGAAAAAAAAAAAATTTTAAGCGCAAACACACATACCACACAAGAATCATTCTTTAGGACATAGATGTTACCTTGTTTATATTCGAAATTTGATGATCAAGGATAGGCTTAAAGATACAAGCCCTCTAATGTTGATCCACACCACTTCTTGTCAAGACTCAAGAACACTTCTTGAAGGCTACCAACAAACACCAAAGGAGGCAGGCTAGGCACACCAATGGAGAGGAAGAAGGTTATGTTCTAAAGTATTTTTACTTATCTAAGAGGCTCACCAATAGATGATATTGGTGGCTGAATTTTCAGCCAACACTCACACAAAGGGGCACGTGAAAAATAGAGGAAAGTAGATTAGGGTTTTTCCTCTCAAATTATTAGAGAAATATGATCACAATAGCACACTTTATAGAAGAGTTTGAGTTAGATTTTTAACCAAAAAATCTGATCATGAAGCATCCCACACGTGAAGATAAGATAGAGTTGTTGCATTTCAAAATTTCCAACAACCTCCTATCGTATCTTCCTAAGACCAAGTCAATTACTTGGGATTTAATTTTGCCAAAAGATAATCATATATCAGCCGTGTATAAGCCCATAATCAGCCATCAAAATTCTTCCTAAAATTTAGGACATGATCATGATAAGATTCTAGTTGAAACTAACTACTATAGTTAATTCATATTTAAATTCAAATATTTAAAAATTCAAAATTTAAATTATCAAATTTAAATATTAGATAATTAATTTAACTATTTAAATTAATTAATAATGTCTCAGACTATCCAAGCCCATTAACTCCATTCATGCGCCCCTCTCTCTTTAAGATAAGTATCCAAACTCTTTCTTGGACCAAGAACCATTATTAGGCCCAAAACCTTTAATGCTATAATGTCATGACAATAAAGTGTTAGTGTGTGACCCATTAGGCCCAACATAGCTACTGACATAAATGAGTTTGGGCCCAACAAGGCCACTACTCATTTAATGACAACACAGAATATAACGACTCCGTTTTTATTTTACTATTTTAGATTAATACGTCGTTCGTATTTAATTGTTTACGCTATTATGTTACGAAAAATTTTTTTCTACGGAATTTATTTACGTAACATACTATTCTAGTCGGTTCGCTATGGTAAAATAATTTTAACATAATTCATGGTCAGAGTTATTCTCACATAAGGAAATATAATAGTCCGTGATACAGTCATCCAACATATAATACAGGCTATCAAAATATAATACTGATCACCCAAAATAGTACAGAATTCCCAAAAGCAGCAACAGCAAGTGATATCATCCAGATAACAAGCCAAAACACATCACATAATTCATCAAGCTCCTCCATAATTAAGCATTTCACTGTTCCTCTGCTCGCCCAAATAAATTGGGGTCATCACAGGTGTCAACCACAGACACATTCGGGTAAGTATTTAATAAACATGATCAGATAATTGACAAAATGAAATAAACACATAACAAACTTTTAAAATGAACAACAATTATACCAAAAACATAAAATAACACTTATAAACAGATATATGATGAATGATTCATGCTCTCTTTATAAAATGATGCATGACTGAGATCTCAGGTTACCACAATTTCTCCACATATGGTACCAGAATTAAAATAGCCCCACCCACTCTAGTGGTAGCCTCACCCGCTCTGGTGGGAATATACCTCCGCTCTGAGGTTAACTGGTACCATAGTCAAGATAGTTCCACCCACTCTAGTGGAACCTCCCTCCACTCTGAGGGGTCAAATGAGAATGATGCATGGCTTTGATTTTTCTTTCAGTTTCTCTTATTTTATTTCTCAAGCCTTATATTTTGGCACTAAAAAATTAATCTTCCATCAATATCCAAGATAAGTGCCCACAATTTTAGGGAATCAACCTTAACAATATATATATACTATGAATCTTTAATCGTATGTTCATGACCAAGTTCCTAATAAAATGATCTATAGCAATTTATCATGGCTCCTTAAACGATTAATAAAATACTAGACAGCATCGTCAAGTTACAAAATTAATTGTGCAGCCACATCATAGAATAGCATACAGCAATTAAGTAATATACAGATTACAGCAATATTAAAACATAACAGACAGCAATTATTATTGTACAGACAGCAAATATAAATTGTACAGACAGCAAATATAATTTAGTCAGAAATAAAAACAGACAGCAAATGATTTTATGCAGACAGCAACTTACTAATTAATTAAATTTAAATACATCAATCCACTATTAATCCCAGCCACCGAATAAATCAACCACCATCCAAATAAAATTTCTAGCACCCTAAACAAATTAAATAACAACATACAGCTATAATTAACTTAGTAGACAGCAATCAAATAAAATACAATTATAATTAAATCAATAGACAGCAACCAACTAAAATAATTTACAGCATACAGCAAGGCCTAAAATTTAATTGCTTATTTCCTTATTAATCTAAATTAGTTAGTTTGTAAAGTAATTAAAATTACTTGTTAAATTATGGCCTAGGCACTATCTTGCTTCATGGTGGCATTTTTTGTAAACAATTGGTGTTCTAAAGTATAATCCTTTCCAAAATAAAGAAAAGCATCATTTAAATTTAAAGAAATAGAGATTGGATTATCCTATCAACTTATCTAATTCATGTCCATTAAATAGCTTCCCATACCTTGAGTTAAATTTTCAGCAAATTGGCTTCCAAAGCTCCTAGCTTCACGTGACCTTTCTTGATTTCTAGCTTTAGTTTTTTGTTTCTTTTTTTTTTTAGTGAAAAGGATGGCTGAATGAAGGTGTTTAACCGTGCAAAACTCAGCCCCCACTTGGTCCCCACAAAGCCTTTTTATATTCCTATGTTCCCTTGACTTTGAATGGAAATATCTTTGCTTAGCTTTTTTGTTGCTTTCTTTTTATTGGTCCTTGTCTTATGTAGTACTTTTCCACATTCTTCTTGGCTGGTCCGTGCAATTTTATTTTTTTTTTTTTGTGCCTTGGCTTCTTGATTTTTAGTTCAACCGTGCATAGTTCTTATGCCTTGTTTCTTTGTAGATTTTTATTGTTTTTACTTTCCATTTGGTCCAATAAAATTTGTCTTAGCCTATAAGCTGTCCAAGTGGCCTTTGTTCTCCAAGTTTCTACAATTTTCTTCATCATTCATGGAGGTGCACGGCTAAGCTAGTTTTGGGACTTCTATTTTTCATTTCCTTGGCTTTCAGCACAAACCGTGGAGTAGTTTGTGTTATATGCTTTTAATCTTATTTTCTTAACATCTTTTCTTATATTAATCATAAATATTTTCATAATTTAGGAATGCTTGGTTTTAATTATTTTATTGAAGGTACTAATTTCTAAAATTAGTTAGAAATTAGACTAAGTTATAGTATGTTTTAATAATCAATTTTGAAGTGTTTCTTAACTTTCTTTGTAATGACTTTTCTAAATTCCTACTGGTTGATTTTGTTTTTATTTGGTAAAATGTATAAACCATTTATTTAAGGATTTTTTCCTTCTATAATTAGAAGAAAATTCTCCAGATTACACCTTTCTTGTTTCTGGGTTTTTATCAATCTCAGATTAATTTTTATTTCATTCTTTTTGAATTATCTTTCAAAATTTCTAAAAATTCTATTTCATAACTTTTCTCTAATAAGAGTGTCAATAATTTCTTTGTTTAGAGGCCTACTAAACTTTTATCAATTTTCCATAATTTTTCTAGGTTTCCTGACCTTACCAGAGCAAAAAGGGTATTTTGGTCATTTGCACAATTGTTCAGGGGCATTTTAGTCATTTATCCTAGGGACCTAATTGTCATTTATAGAATTGTCTAAGGACATTTTAGTCATTTTCAAAAATATCTAAGGGTATTTACGTCAGTTATTTTAGGAATGTATTTTTACCAAATAATGCACATAGATATTGAAATCTGAGGGTGTTACACAGAACACTAGCAATGCTTTGTTTCCCCAGAACTAGTTAGGTAAATGATAAGATCATCCTATTAAATCTATTTGGTTTCCGTATGTATTTCCTTTCGTCTCGGTTACCTTCCCATAAAACCTAGGGTAAGGAAATGTATCAGCCCTTGTGGTCTAGGGTAAGCTTTAATACGAAATAGGGAGTCTCCAATTTTACTGACTCTAAAGGCAAATCATCTCATGATTTCTTTTACTATGCATAGATTCCCGAGTCCCGTAAATGTCATCCCGATTTCTCCGGTTTACAGATAACCTAATCTCTCACAGAGATTTGACGAATTCCTTCAACTAGTCACCCTAGACTCGTGTTCTTTTAGGACATGCCCAAAAGTATACCTATGTGTCTCCATGTTTTAGGCAGACGAGGTATACAATCAAAGCATGTCTTCTAGAACACAATCTAGTGAAAACTTCTGGTCTAAGGAAAGACACATCCAAATAATTAGAGACTACTCTAATGATACTATCTGTGAGATTTCCTCATAGAGTCTCTTTGTGGGTCCGTTCACACTTTAGCTAAGACATCTCCATGTCTGTAGCTCATGAGGTCTTTACCTTGTATCTGCATACAAGTAGTTAAGTCGTGCTAGTCTTACCCGAAATCACTGATCCCCATTCTCAGTGACTCTATACTAGGAATTTTAAAATTTAGGAGTAAACATCTGGTATCCTTGAATCCTCATGATCGTGATCCCATCACTGATACTCAAGAGATACCTATTCTATTCCAAGGGTTTTATCTAGTTACTCATATATTAATAATGATATCGAGACAGAATATGAAACAAGATAAAGAGCGCTTATAATTTATTCCTGACAATATGAAAAGTACATATATGTCCTAATCTAATGAAAAGATTGTCTCTAGGACATCCATATACTAACAATGTGGTCATTCACTGAATTGGGCCTGTTAAAAGAGTTTAATTGGTCCAAGTTTATTTATGTCAGTGACTAATTGGGCCTAATGGGTCACACACAAAGGTTATTCTTTGTTGCAAGTAATAGTGAGTTTGGGCCAATAATTAGTTATTGTGCTTTATCAAGACTATGAGTTAAATTGGATTAGAGTTTGACTTCAAGCCCACTTGAATCATGTGCCATATTTGGGGCATTAGTGGTGAAATTGGTTTCTCCACTAATGGGCCCAAATGTGTTGACAGACCCGATGGGCCTTGGGCCATAAATCCTAGTAAGTCAAGGAGTTGATTTGACCAAAATAAGTTATGGGCAAATTTGAAATTTGAAATTTGAAATTTTGAATTTTAAATTTTGAATTCAAATTCAAATTACGAACTGGGATAAGATTGAATTTGTATTTGAGTTTAAATTTGAATTTTGAAATTTGAATTTGAATTTTAAATTCTATGAGGTTAGGTTGTTGAGGATAATTTAAATTATCTAAATGAATTATCCAATAAAGATTGGATGAAGATTCTCTAAACAATATTGTCATTTGAATTCTGAATTCAAATGAGTTATTGTTGCAATAAACTTTGGATGGATGAGAGAGAGAGATAAAATGATCTTGATAGATTCTTTTTCAAATTTTCAGCAACAAATGGATAGGATCCATGTACTTGAATTTTGAATTCAAGTCTTGCAAGGGTGGAGCAAACTCAAGGATCTTCTAGTAACATCTTGAATTTCGAAAAACCCAACAAACTAGGGCAGACTTGGAGTGCTTATCTCACCTTAAATAGACGCCTATGCGCCTAGCAAGCCACCAAGAAGCAGGAGGAATCAAGTAGAAGAAGTTCTCACTTGGAGGGCGTAATCTTGTTTAAGCTTTCAAGTGATAAAGGTAATTTGTAAAACCCTAACGTGTTTCAATGAGTAATTCCTAAGCACACACACATGAGGTGCATAGATGGTCTATGTTTCCGCGTCGATAAAAATTTTGTTTTTACCCTTGATGAGCACACCACATTTTTCAAACTTTCATTACAAACAGAGAACAAAACCTTTTGAAAAGACCAAGTTTGTACCTCCAAAATAGATGAATCAAAGAGGCTTTTCAAATACAAAGCATAACCAAATTACTCATTTTGGAAGAGCATCAAATCTGTAACTTGCAATTACTGCATGAAGAAAGGTCACACATCACATAGGTGCTATGCTAGAAGGTTCTATGTGCCTAATGGAGACTGCATTTGGGTTCCTAAGAAAAAGAGAAAAATAACTATCCCTTATGGACCCAACCTTAATTGGGTAGTTACTTTGTCACTTAATTTGATTGTTGCAGGTGTGTCTTAGAGAAAAATCATCATTATGGTACTTAGACAATGGATGCTCTAGACACATGACAGGTGACAAGTCCATGCTTACAAATTTGACTCTAAAAGATGGAGGGTTTGTGACTTATGGCGACAATAACAAAGGAAAGATAATTGGAGAAGGAAATATAGAAGACAACTTTAAAACCAAGATCAGAAATGTTCTCTATGTGGAAGGTTTGAAGCACAATCTCCTAAGCATAAGCCAACTATGTGATAAAAGATTCAAGGTTTCCTTTAAATGACAGTTGTGTTTGATATGTGATGGTCAATCCGATGAGGTTATCCATGTAGGTAAAAGGTAACATCTACTCACTCTCTATAGAACATTCATTCATTCACATTAACATGCATCACATGAACAATATTATTAACAAAAACTTAGTCATTGACTTAGTTCATGTTTTTGTGATGAATCTAACTCCTTTAATGAGGAAAATAAGTGTGACAATGATGCAGGTCCTATAGAAAAGTATATACAACTCAATGGATCAAATGAAAAGGAAAATGAAGAACCAAATGTAGAAATGGAACAGTCAACACTTACCCAAAAGCCTAAGGATTGGAGAACTACAAGAGATATCTCCCTTGACAACATAATTGGTGAAGTCACTAAGGGAGTACCTACTAGATCTTCACTAAGAAATATCTGTTGTGATATGGCTTTTGTTTAACAAATTGAACCTAAGAGTATTGACCAAGCTTTACTTGATGAACATTGGATGCTTTCCATGCATGATGAACTTAATCAGTTAAAGAGAAATGAAGTTTGGGAACTAATTCCTAGACCTTCTTCTCACAAGCCTATTGGCACCAAGTGGATTTTTAGGAACAAACTTGATAAAAGTGGCATCATAGTCAGAAACAAAACTAGGTTGGTTGCAAAAGGTTACAACCAAGAGGAAGGCATAGACTATGAAGAGACCTATGCTCCAGTAGCAAGGTTAAAGGTCATTAGGTTACTACTTGCATATGCATGTTTAATGGATTTTAAACTGTTTCAAATGGATGTAAAGAGTGCTTTTATTAAGGATATATTGAGGAGGAAATCTATGTTGAACAACCTCCTGGCTTTGTTGATTTCAAATATTCAAACAATGTTTCTAAATTAAAGAAATTTCTTTATGGATTGAAACAAGATCCGAGGTCTTGGTATGAAAGATTGAGCAATTTCTTGTTTAGCCAATCCTTCATAAGAGGACAAGTGGGCAAAACATTGTTCATCAAGAAATGTGGCAATTGTAACGATTTGCCTCGTCGCTACGATATCAGTAACTCTGAACATGTAATTTCAAATTTTAATTAAGACTCCATTAATTTGATTATGAAAATGAGAGTAAATTTTTCGCGATAATACCCTTATCAAACAACGCACAAATGCATAAATGAATACATATGTATGTATATTTTAAACCATTACATATCATTCACATGTCAAAACTTAGTTTAGTTTTTACATGTATTTACGCCTAGAATTTACGTGCCCAATCAAAAGTAATCAAGGAACCAACTAAAAAAAATAGTTGATAACAAAACACAACTCTTTTCCAAAATGAATTCCAACGTTATCACGTCGGCTTGGTGGCTCTAACAAAAGGATCTCCCTCCAAGGTCACTTACTGCTGCTCATCTGCTCCCACGAACGAAGGTTCGCGATCATCACAGGTACCAACCACACGGTACAAAAATTGCAAGGGTGAGTTTATTATACAAGATTAATAAATGCCAGTGACAATGATTAGCAAGAAAACATAATAATAATAACCAAAATCACTCTCAATAATCAATTAGATCAACATACACTCAACCAACTAGTCATCAACTTTTTCCACAATTCCAATCAATTATGCTCAAAATGATGCATGCACCTAACTTAACTCTCATAATGCAATGTGGTACCATTCTCTTGGAAATAGCCTTTCTTAGGAAAATGATTTAGTAGTTTATCGGGATCACCCTGTCGCGCATTGACTATTCCCCCCCTATGGTGATTAACCAGAGTCTCAAGGAAATTTGAAACCGAGTGACATGCCCCTTAGTACCCACGTTTTTATCCCATAAAAACCACAGGTACACACTGCCTTCATTCTATTTCCATCCATGCAATTATGAAGTATGAAACATGGGCACCATCAATGCACTGACCGTGGATAGGGACCAAAATTCTAAACAATCCCTTTTCCTCTCTAGGGATGCTTAAAATTCATAAACCCTTCCTCGCAAGGATATCCAATAAGTCATGCACCCCCCATGTACATACACAACATACAAACATGGGCTCATCAATGCACTAAACGTAGATAGAGACCAGAATTCTAAGCAATTCCTTTCTCTCTTCAGGAATGTTTAAAACTCATAAACTCTTTCCCACAGGGATATCCAGTCATGCACCCCCCACGTGTATCCACAACATATAATGACATTGTCAACATCAACATTATCTCTCATCAATGTCATCATTAACATCAACACCATCTCATTTCAATGTAATCAACATCATTTCATTTCAATATTATCAACTATATTATCTCATTTCAACATCATCAACCACATCACATTATTTCATTTCAACATCAATGGCATCTCAATCTCAATATTGTCAACGACATCAATATCATCTCATTCATTCACAATCCATATTACCATAACAGTGGTATTTTAGGAAAATTCTAAATTAAAGAGAAGAACTACAATATAGAAAACATACTCTTATGTCCATTTAAAAATTTAATAAATAATTAAATAGGAGAACGTATTATAAAATTTTGGGCAGAGTCTCCTTTGTAATTAACACTTTTCCCAAAAATCCAATCATTACAACAACAACAACATCATTCACAGTTTTATCCATCAATAACAAATTCATCACATCCCATTAGTTAAAAACACAATTTTTCTTGAAAACGGGCAGACAATAGGGACAAACATACATCAATAATAAATACATCACATTCCATTAGTTTAAAACATAGTTTTTCTTGAAAACGAGCACACAACAGGGACATACATACATCATTAATAAATATATCGCATCCCATTAGTTTAAAACATAGTTTTTCTTGAAAACCAGCACGCAACAGGGATAGACATACAATTCCATAATTGGGTTCCCTGACACCAACTATGGTATCAAATGCTATAAACAAATAATAAACTCCCCTCCCCTATCTATAAATTCTCCCATTAGCTCCTCACGGTGTTGTTCTTAGATCCCTCAGGTTCACGTGCTTTGGCCCAAACCCAGAGCTCTATATACCAAATCAAAGACAATTTAGTATAGATTTCAAAGACAATGTTAATATCAACATTTGGGGTCAAACACCCACTCAAATTTAAAAGGGGCTAAAATAGTGTTTTGGGAGTCCACATCAAAAAGACATCATTTTGAAATTTTGACCACACCAATGTGACTGGGGCTCAACAAAGGTCGCAAAAATGACATCAATTTTATAAAAAGGAAACTTTTACAATGTCTCATTTTCAAAGGGTTTTCAAAGGAAGTGTAAAAACTCCCAATAACGGTACCCAAAACACAAGAGACATTAAGAGAGGCTTAAACTAACTAGGAGAAGACAAGGAAACCATGGTTACCTCAAAGAAACCAAGAAAGGAGGATTGGAGGCTCCGCTCTCTACCGAATCCTCGAGTTGAGTTTTGAAGATTCTGCTCCGATTAAAGTGTTCCTCTCCGTGCGGTGGTCCAGCGTGGCGGTCACCGGTGGTCATGGGTGATGGAAGAGGAGATTCTAGGGTTTGGGTGAGAGTTTAGAGAGAGAAAGAGGTGAAAAATGCATTTTTTGTGCTACTGGACGTATTTTTAAGCTGCTCATCTCGCTCAGCGCAATTTCCTTCTTAGTTTGGGAATTACGCTTAGCGCAACATCAAAAGTTATTATTTTGCAAATTCCAACGATCAAAATATGTAGAGATGGGTTGTGAGCCTATTGTCAAAATGAAGGCGATCCAACCGTTAACGAGTCTGGGATTAACTTAACATCCACACCAAGCAATTGCACAATGGTAATTTACACAACAAGTGAACTAATCTAATCTTATCAAATAATCAAATAACACAACAAATACATCAAACATCTATTTTCAGTTATTGAAATTTTAAGGCATTACAGCAATGACATCTTATTGGTTCAAATATATGTTGATGATATAATATTTGGTTCAACTAATCATTCATTCTGCAAAGAATTTTCTATCTCTATGCAGAATGAGTTTAAAATGTCTATGATGGGAGAATTGAAATTCTTTCTTAGACTTCAAGTGAAGCAAATGAAGAATGGGACATTTCTCAACAAAACTAAATACTGCCTTGAAGTGATCAAGAAATTTGACATGGAGAAAAGCAAAGATATTGCAACTCCTATGGCAACCTCAACTTACCTTAATTCAGATGAAAAAGGCAAGAAGGTTGATGAGTCAAAGTATAAAGGGATGATTGGATCTTTATTGTAGTTGACTGCAAGTAAACCATATATAATGTTGAGTGTGTGCTTGTGTGCAAGATATCAAGCTAATCCAAAGGAGTCACCCCTCACAGCAGTCAAGAGAATTATCAAATACCTTAAATCAACTCCAAGAGTTGGTCTTTGGTATCCCAAAGGTGCATCACTGAATTTAATTGGCTACTCATATTCTGATTTGCAGGATGCAAACTTGATAGGAAAAGCACTAGTTGAACATACCACTTATTAGGAAACTCACTAATTTCATGACATTGTAAGAAGCAATCATGTGTTTCTCTTTCAACAGCAAAAGCTGAAAACATAGTAGCTGGGAAGTTGTTGTGCACAAAGTTTGTGGCTTAAGCAACAACTCCAAGATTTTGGTGTGGAGTTGAATGAAATTCCCCTACTGTGTGACAACACAAGGGAAATAAATCTATCAAAGAATCCATGCATGCACTAAAGGAAAAAACACGTAGAGATCAAACATCACTTTCTCAGGGATCACATCCAAAAGGGTAACATCAAAATTGAGTTTATTGATGCTAACAATCAATTGGCTGATAATTCTATGATCTTAGGAACATGTTAGGTATTCTTGATAAATCTAATATATGCTAGCATGCTTATAATGTGCCTGACTACATGATATACCATTTATAATTGGCTATTCATCACATATGCTTAAAATTCGAAATCCTAATGAAAAACACTGTTCACTCTGCATATTTGTCTACTTTAATCGATTACTATGCTTTTAATCTATTATTTGAGGTTTAGAGACAATTTAGAGCCAAAACTTAATTAGAGTAATCGATTACCGTACAAATTCATTGATTACTTGGTACTTTTAGTGTATTTCAAAATAATAACCTCCCTGAAGTAATCGATTAACTATCATTTTAATCGATTACTTGATGTTTAAATGAAATCTAGAAACAAAAAATCTCTGAAGTAATCAATTACACTATCGTATTAATCGATTACCTGATGCTAAAAGCTAATTGTGAAACATAAACTCTCTAGAGTGATTGATTACCCTGTATTTTAATCAATTACTAGATTGAAAGCTGCGTCTATGTTCAAATCTCACTCGAGTAATCGATTACATCCTCGTATTAATTGATTATGCTTTGTTTAGAAACAAACTTTGCCTTGAAATAATCGATTATCTATGATGTTCTGCAAAAACTGCACAATTTTCAAAAATCTAAACTGACAATCTTATCTCAAATTCAAAATTCAAATTTGGGTCAATGCAATTAAACCCTCGTGAAACTCAGAATAGCTATTACAAGTGATTTAAAATTCAAATTTCAACTTCAAAACCTCTATAAAATCAGATTTTAAAAGTTAAATTCTTCACATCTGAATATCATTCTCTCTTGAGCAAAACTGAATCATTTTTGTTGTGTCTCTTCTTCTTTGTAACAAACAAAGTTTTGCCCATTCCTTTCGTCAACCTAAACACCATGTCTAACCCATTTGCCCCAAAGATAACCAAAACCAACAAGAGGAAAGCTGGAGAATCCTCTAATGCTGTTGTGAATAGACTTAATCACTGGTTCACCTCTAAGGTTGAGAGGGCAAAATTTATGCACTTTAATGCAACAAAACTGGTCATGCCTCCAAAGTACCTTGACTGGTTTGTCAACGAGAAATTTCAATTCCCTACTGTTGGATACAGGGGGAGCTGCAAGAATATCAAAGCAATGCTAAAGTAATTAGCTTGATGTTTTAGCTTTTTATATGCCCGATCAATTTGAAGGCAGTTGTAATTTGTCTAAGTGGTTCAAGTACATAATCTTGTGATCCTTGCATTGCATTTGCATACTCACTTACATGCATTCATATCTGGAATATAGGATTAACAGTTTGCATTTGCAAAGAAAATTTCATGGCTTATGCTTTTGGAAAAATCAGATTGTACACTGCTTTAATCGATTATAGGCACTATGTAATCGATTACATGTGTGTGTTTATTTCTAGAAAAGCCATGAAGAACACTTTAATCGATTACAAGCAAGGCATAATCAATTACCAAGTGCTTTTTACAAATTATGTGAGTCTGCTTTAATTGATTACCACTCTTCTGTAATCGATTACAAATACTTATTTCATATCTGAGCTTGTCTGCTTTAATAGATTACCGTTCTTATGTAATCGATTACCAAAGCTTATTTTCACATACTTGATGACTACTTTAATCGATTACATCACGTATTAATCAATTATTTTCTTCATAAAAATTTTCCCGAAAGCTCAGGAATGCATTAATCAATTATCTGGTGTATTAATCGATTAATTATGTTAAAATAATCAGTTACACTAACGTTTTAATCGATTACATTATGTTAAATCAATTTTCTATTTAAAGCTTTATGGGTCTGCACTTTAAAGAGAGAAAAAGAACAAACTACTCTTAAGTTTGTGATTCACCCAAATTTTTTAGTAGCTTTCAAAAGTTCAAGATACTAATTTACTAAGTGAAACACATCTTGTGTGAGATCAAAGATTACTGATTTCTTAGAGATGATGTTTTAAAGAAAAATAGACTTTTTCAAGAGAGTTGATTCTGAGCATTGGCATTCCTACAACCTAGATTGATTGGTAACTTCTCTCATTCATTCATTCATCCATTAAGGATCACAGATTGTGTCTCTTTTGAATCTTTCTTTTAGAATTTCTAAGTTTCAAATTCTGTTGTGAATATCAAAGAGTTTCTTTCAAGCTTTCTATAGTAGTGTTCTCTAGGGATAAAGATCTGAGTAGGGTTCTCAAGTTCTTTGTGATTTTTTTTCTAATAGTGTTTTAGAATTCAGTTTCTTTATCTAGGGTTGATAAAAATAATCACTTGTAATTGCTTGTAAAAGAATACTTTTGATTTAGTGAAAACTCTGACCTAGTGTTGGTTAGAAGACACTGGATGTAGCCTCCATGTTAGTGAGGTGAACCAGTATAAATTGCTATGTCTTGTATTCTAAATATGAATATCTTTCATTACTTGTATTTGGGTGATCAAATTATAATCAACAAGAAAGTAATTCTGACATTACATGCATTACAAGGTGTATCTTGATTGAATTTTTTTTTTGATTTTGATTAAGGGTGATTGAGTGATATGATCCACATTTTAATTCCACAAATTGTTTTAGAAAAGATTTTAAATATCTGTTTTAACCAATTCACCCCCTCTTGGTTATTTGAAGTGTGTTCATTGTGTTTTCAATTGGTATCAAGAGCTGGTTCTTGAAGGTTATTCAAGATCACTTTCCTTTCAAAGAAAATGAATACTACACAAATAACTTTTAAAGAGGGAGCTTCTCTCAATCATCCTCTGATGTTTGAAGGAGAGCATTTTAGTTTTTGGAAAAATAGAATGCAAATTTTCATTCAATTAAATGATCCCGGTGCATGGAATGCTATTGAAAAAGGTCCTTTGGTCCCAATGAAAATTGTTGATAATAAATTGATTCCCAAAAAATGGGATGAAATGACAGATGCTGAAAAAAGAGTTGTGCAATATGATTTTAAAGTAAAAACATGATTATATCTACTTTTTCTTCTGACGAATTCTTTAGAACTGTAAGGTGTAAAAGCATAAAAGAAATATGGGAGATGTTGGAGGTAACTCATGAAGGAACAAATGAAATAAGGAGATCAAGTAAGCATGCCTTGATTCATGATAATGAGATGTTCAAGATGAGCAATACTGAAAACATATCTCAGCTGCAAAAAAGGTTCACTCACATTGTTAACCATCTTCTTGGTCTTGGAAAGACTTTTCATGCTGAAGAGTTAAACATCAAAATACTAAAGTGTCTCACAAGACCATGGCAACCAAAAGTTACAGCAATCAAGGAATCCAAAGATTTGACCAAGATATCCATGGCTGCACTTTTTGGTAAGCTTCTTGAGTATGAACTTGAAATGTCACAACTAACCAATGCAGAAGATGCGGATAAGAAACATAAAAGCATAGCCTTGAAAGCTGCATCCTCTAAGGTGGAAAAAGAAGAAGACTCAAGTGAAGAAGATGAAGATGACATCATGAATCTAATTGTCAAAAAATTCAGCAAATTCATGAGAAGAAACAAGAACAGAAAGTTTACAAAGTTCAACAAGAAAAATGACAACAACAACAATTCTACCAACTTCACTTGCTTTGAATATGGTAAGCCTGGACACATTAAATCTGAATGTCCAATCTTTTTGAGGAAGCAACAAGGTGAGACGAAGACAAAGAAGGCATATATAGCATGGGAAGACAATGACTCAACAACCTCCAAATCAACAAGTGAGAATGAAGAAGCAAATGTTTGTTTCACATCCACATTAAGTGATGATGAAGAATTCTCAAGTGCTGAATCTGAGGTAAATTCTGAACATGATAATATTGTTAATGCTTTCCATGAAATGCATGAAGAGGCTCAAAGGTGACATATCCATGCTTACAAATGTCATACTAAAAGATGGAGGATTTGTCACTTATGGTGATAATAAGAAAGGGAAGATAGTTGGAGAAGGAAACATAGGAGACAACCTTAAAACTATGATAAGAAATGGTCTATATGTTGAAGGCTTGAAACATAATCTCCTAAGCATAAGCCCTATGTGACAAAGGGTTCAAAGTTTCCTTTAATAACAACTGTTGTTTGATCTGCGATAGTCAAAATGGTGAGGTTATCCATGTTGGTAAGAGAAAGGGTAACATTTATGTTCTATCCATTGAGCATGCATTCATCAATAACACTAGCTTCCTTGTAAGTAAAACTAATGAAACATGGTTATGGCATAGGAGAGCTAGTCATATAAACATGCATCATATGAACAAGCTTGTAAGAAAGGATTTGGTCATAGGCTTGCCTAAGCTTAAGTTTGAGAAGGATAAAATATGTGAAGCTTGTCAAAAAGGGAAACAATCAAAGAATTCTTTACAAAGTAAAAATGTTGTTTCTACTTCTAGACCCCTTGAATTGCTTAATATGGATTTATTTGGTCCTTCTAGAACCATGAGCTTGGGGGGTAATTTCTATGGGCTTGTTATTGTAGATGATTACTTAAGATACACATGGACTTTATTCATAAGATCCAAGAGTGATGCATTTACAGCATTTAGAAAGTTATCCAAGATAATTCAAAATGAAAAAGCAAGCAATATTGTTTCAATTAGAAGCGATCATGGTGGAGAATTCCAAAATGAATACTTTGAAAAGTTTTGCGAAGAATTTGGAATTAATCACAATTTTTCAGCTCCAAGAACACCCCAACAAAATGGTGTTGTGGAGAGGAAAAACAGATCCCTTGAGGAAGGTGCAAGAACACTTCTAAATAAAACAAACTTGCCTAAACACTTTTGGGCTGATGCGGTAAGTACGGTTTGCTATACTTTGAATAGGATTCTCATAAGGCCTATTTTGAAGAAAACTCCTTATGAACTATACAAAGGAAGGAAACCAAACATATATCATTTTAGAGCATTTAGCTGCAAGTGTTTTGTGTTAAATAATGGTAAAGATTCTCTTGGCAAATTTGATTCTAAAGCTGATGAAGCAATTTTTCTTGGCTACTCTTTGCAAAGTAAAGCTTATAGGATCTTTAATAAAAGAACATTGTGTGTTGAGGAATCTGTCCATGTCATATGTGACGAGTCTAACCCCTCCAAGGAGGAATTAGAGTGTGATATTGATGCAGGACAAATGGAAGAATTTCTGCAACTTAATGATCTAAATGAAAAAGAAAAAGCAGAACCAAATGATGAATTGGAACAGTCAACTCCTTTACGAAAGCACAAGGATTGGAGAACAAGTAAAGATCTTTCCCTTGACAATATAATTGGGGAAGTATCCAAGGGAGTTTCTACTAGATCCTTTTTAAGAAATCTTTGTTGTACTATGGGTTTTGTATCACAGATTGAACCAAAGAGCATTGATCAAGCTTTGCTTGATGAACATTGGTTGATAGCTATGCATGATGAATTGAATCAATTCAAAAGAAACCAAGTTTGGGAATTAGTTCCTAGACCCTATACTCATAAACCTATTGGCACAAAATGGGTTTTTCGAAAAAGCTAGATGAAAGTGGCATCATAGTAAGGAACAAGGCTAGATTGGTTGCTAAAGGATACAACCAAGAGGAAGGCATAGACTATGATGAAACCTATACTCCAGTTGCTAGGTTAGAAGCCATTAGGTTGTTGCTCGCATATGCATGTTTGATGAAATTTAAATTGTTTCAGATGGATGTTAAAAGTGCATTTTTAAATGGCTACATTAAGGTAGAAATATATGTAGACCAACCTCCTGGATTTATTGATTACAAACATCCTAACTATGTTTTCAAATTAAGAAAAGCTTTATATGGTTTGAAACAAGCTCCAAGGTCTTGGTATGAGAGATTGAGCAAATTTCTGCTTGACCAATCTTTCATAAGAGGACAAGTTGACAAAACCTTGTTCATCAAGAAAAGAGGAAATGATATCTTGTTGGTTCAAATCTATGTGGACGACATTATATTTGGTTCAACTAATCAATCTATGTGCAGAGAATTTTCTGTCTCAATGCAGAGTGAGTTTGAGATGTCAATGATGGGGGAGCTCACATTCTTTCTAGGACTACAAGTTAAGCAATTGAAGAATGATACTTTCCTTAGTCAAGCCAAGCATTGTCTGAAAATGATCAAGAAGTTTGAAATAGATAATAGCAAGGATGCTGCAACTCCAATGGCAACATCAACCTATCTAGGGATAAAGATCTGAGTAGGGTTCTCAAGTTCTTTGTGATTTGTTTTCTAATAGTGTTTTAGAATTCAGTTTCTTTATCTAGGGTTGATAAAGATAATCACTTGTAATTTCTTGTAAAAGAATACTTTTGATTTAGTGAAAACTATGACCTAGTGTTGGTTAGAAGACACTGGATGTAGCCTCCATGTTAGTGAGGTGAACCAGTATAAATTGCTATGTCTTGTATTCTAAATCTGAATATCTTTCATTACTTGTATTTGGGTGATCAAATTATAATCAACAAGAAATTAATTCTAACATTACATGCATTACAAGGTGTATCTTGATTGAAAAAAATTTCTGATTTTGATTAAGGGTGATTGAGTGATACGATCCACATTTTAATTTCGCAAATTGTTTTAGAAAAGATTTTAAATATCTGTTTTAACCAATTCACCTCCCCCCCTCTTGGTTATTTGAAGTGTGTTCATTGTGTTTTTACCAACTATACTGGAAGCTCAAGGACTAAAAAAATTCCGTGAGTTGGTGAAAGTGTTTTACACTTGTGCAAAAGCTAGCATGGATGGGGTTCTCTGTTCCCAAGTGAATGGAGTTGCAATGGAAATTGATGATGTTTGGAAGGTTGTAGTGGGGATCTCCTGTGAAGGAGTGAGGAGGTTTGATGAAGAGATAGGTTGATATAACAAGATTGACACATGCAGAGGTATGTTGTTGGATCCTCAAGTCAGATTAGGGACTGGAAATATGACTAGTGAAGACAGACTTCTTTACTATATCATCACCTACATCCTCACACCAAGGTCCACTAATCATGCTCAAACCACAGATGATGACCTGCAATTGGTGTATGGGATGAAGAATACAACTCAAATTAATTGGGTTCTTGTCATTGTGGAGACAATTTTGAAGTCTACAAGGTGGATAAGCTACCAGTTTCCCTATGCTATTATCTCAAGATTCATTGATTGTTTTGGAATTGATGTATCCAATGAGATTGTGGACAACACCACAAACATCACCAACCTCATCATTGAAAAGCACCTCAACAAGCTGGGTATGATGAAGACCCCAAATGGGTGGTTGATGGCTGGAGAACTAGCTCCACAAGAAGGTGTTGATGAAGAAAAAGAAGCTGAAGAGGAAGAGGATGTTGAAGCTGGTTTTACTGAGCAGAAATGGAGCCCTTTTGAATCCATGATGATTCAAAAGATGGGTGCAATGTGTAACGACCCACCTCATTGCTACGATATAGTAACTCTAATCGTGTGAATTTCAAAATTTTAATGAAAACTCCATTAATTTGATTATGAAAATGGTAGTAA
The DNA here is from genome assembly GCA_013407115.1 of Glycine latifolia. Taxonomy (NCBI): domain Eukaryota; kingdom Viridiplantae; phylum Streptophyta; class Magnoliopsida; order Fabales; family Fabaceae; genus Glycine; species Glycine latifolia. The sequence continues at coordinate 70,256 of QARZ01040705.1, read as the reverse complement.
ATTTTTCATGATAATACACTTGCCATACAACGATCAAATATATAAATAAGTACATATACATGTAAATCTTAAATCATCACATGTCATTCACATGTCATGACACAATTTAGTTTTATTTACAAGTATTTACGCCTAACATTTTACATGTCCAACAAAAGAATCAAGGGTCTAACTAAGAGATAGTTGATTAACAAAACATAACTCTTTTCCAAAAAGAATTCCAACGTCATCACGTCGACATGGCGACTCTGACAAAAAAGTATCCCTTCAAGGTCACCTACCACTGCTCATCTGCTCACACAAACAAAAGTTCGTGATCATTACAGGTACCAACCACACAGTACAAAAACAGTTGCAAGGGTGAGTTTATTATACATAAACAACAAGCATCAGGTGATAATAATTAGAAAGGAAACAACAATAACAACCATGATCATCCTCAATAATCCATCAATTCAATACACACTCAACAAACCAGACATCCACTTTATTTCACAAATCAAAATAATCATGCTCAGAATGATGCATGCTCTTAATTTCACTCGCACCATGCAATGTGGTACCATATGAATGTTCAAAAAATGAAGCACCTTTGGTTCAACTGTGGTGTGCTCACATGAGGGTAAAAACAAAATTTTTATCGATGCGAAAACATAGACCATCTATGCACCTCATGTGTGTGCTTAGGAATTACTCATTAAAACACGTTGGGGTTTTAGAAATACCTTTATCACTTGAAGGCTTAAAAAAGATGACGCCCTCTAATGGTGATCCACACGGTTATCTCCTTCTTGCAAGTGAGAACTTCTTCTCCTTGACTCCTCTTTCTCCTTGGTGGCTTGCTAGGCTCTTGCAAGGTGTGAGGCTTTCAAGTATTTGGTTTCTTTTCTCAAGACTATGATGGTGACTTAAGGTCAGGTGAAGGTGCTGCAAAAGAGGAGAGAAGATGAGGGAGAGGAAAAACTAGAACTTGATTCAGAATCAAGAGAGGAGGGAGCGAAATTTTCTACTTCTTTCTTCTTCCCCATATAGGTGCCTATTTAAGGTGAGATGAGGTTGTTGCATTGCATTATCCTCTCACTCCAAATCAGCCCAAGTTGTTGGGGAAAATTTGAAAAAGAATCTAGCAAGATTCTCTCCAAAAATCGCCACCCTCTCTCTCCTCTCTCCAAAGTTTGTTGCAATAATAACTTATTTGAATTCAAAATTCAAATGATAATGTTGTTGAGTGGTAATTGATTAAGGCAGTCATGCATGTTTTGTAAATTGTGCTATGTAATCGATTATGCTTTTCTTGTAATCAATTAAAGTGTTCTTCATGGCTTTTTAGCAAATAACACAGGCTGGTAATCGATTATTGTTCGCTTGTAATCGATTAAAGCAGTGCACATTTTGCTTTTTCAAAATCTAAGCCATGAGAAATTTATTTCCAAATGCAAACATGTAACCTTATATGTTGTTCTTAAATCATGAATGCATGTATGTGATTATGCTTATGCAATGCAAGGATCACAAGGCAAGCCTCTTGAACAACTAGACAAATTACAAATGCCTTCAATTTGATTGGCATGTAAAAAGCTAAAACTCTAAAGCAAAGACTTCTTCCTTGCCTTGATCTTCTTCCCAGCTCACCTTATATCCAACACCTTTTAGAAATTTCGTCCCCGAAATTTATCCGATTCAAACAAGGCTAGATAGGCTTTTCGCATATGATTTCTAGTTTCCATGTTGCATTCTCTTCTGATGTACCTCCCCAGATCACCTTGACCAAGGGAATCTCTTTCCCTCTTAAGTGCTTTGTTCGTCAATCCTCGATTCTCAAAGGCGATGTTTCATGTGTTAAGTTTTCCTTTACTTGAACATCATTTAATTCGACCACATGATAAGGATCATGGATATATTTATGGAGTTGGGACCCATGAAAGACATTGTGGAGGTTAGAAAGGGACGGGGATAATGCAATTTGATATGCTACAGGGTCGACTCTTTTGAGAATTTGGAAGGGACCAATGAAATGAGGTGTGAGTTTCCAGAATTTCAAGGCTCGACCAACCCCAGTCCATGGAGTGAATCTCAAGAATACATGACCACAACCTCAAATTTTAGGTCTTTCCTCCTCTTGTCCTGATAACTTTTTTGCCTACTCTGAGCAGTTCTCATTTTCTCTTGGATCAACTTGACCTTCTCAGTGGTTTGTTGTACCACTTCAGGTCCTAAAATGAGGTTCTCTCCGGGTTCTAGCCAACACAAGGGCGTCCTACACCTCCTACCATACAGGGCTTCGTAGGGAGCCATGCCAATGGTAGAATGAAAACTATTGTTATATGTGAATTCTATCAACGAAAAAAAACTCTCCCAACTACCCTTTTGTTCTAATATCCACACCCTCAAAAGATCCTCTAGAGACTGAAAGGTTTGTTTAGTCTGACCATCGGTTTGAGGGTGATAGGCTGAACTTAGCCTAAGCTTGGTTCCCAACGCTTTGTTCAGACTCTCCCAAAATCTAGAGGTGAATCTAGGATCTCTATCAGATACTATGCTAGACGGCACACCATGAAATCTGACAATCTCACTAATATACAGGGAGGTCAACTTATCTAATGAAAACCTTATATTGATGGGGATAAAGTGAGCATATTTGGTCAATCTGTCAACAATAACCCAGATAGAATCTAAGCCTCTCGGGGTTCTAGGTAGTCCTACAACAAAATTCATGGAGATATTGTCCCACTTCCACTGGGGTATTTCTAAGGGTTGCAACTTACCTGAGGGTCTCTGATGTTCTATCTTAGCCTTCTGATAGACTAAACATGTATATATACAAACTCACTAACCTCTTTCTTCATGTTTGGCCACCAAAACATTGTCTTGAGATCTTGGTACATCTTGGTAGCACCAGGGTGAATGCTCAAGTTGCTCCTATGACCTTCCTCCAGGATCATCTTCCTAAGTTAAGATACATTGGGGACACAGATTCTATCTTGAAGTCTCAAGACTCCATCTAATCCCACATTGAAACTACTATCCTTTCCTGATGCTATGGCTTCTAACTAAATCCTCAAAATAGGATCAGACTTTTGGCCCCCTCTGATCTCTCTTAGCAACTCACTAGTAATTCTCAAAGCTCTCAGTCTCACATTGTTAAGGGTAACCTCACACGCAAGGCTAAGGTCCCTAAACTGTTCTAAGAGATCTAACTCCTTAACCATCAGAGTAGATAGATGTAGAGACTTCCTACTCAAAGCATCAGCCACTACATTGGCTTTTTCGGGATGATAGCTAAGCTCAAAATCATAATCCTTAAGAAACTCTAACCATCTCCTCTGATGCATGTTCAGCTCTTTTTGACTAAACAAATACTTAAGGCTTTTATGATCACTAAACACTTCAAACTTAGGGCCAAATAGGTAGTGCCTCCATATCTTAAGAGCAAAAACTACAACAACTAACTATAGATAATGTGTAGGATAATTCATCTCATGTGTCTTGAGTTGTCTAGAAGCATAGGCCACTACTTGACCATTTTGCATTAACACTCCTCCTAAACCCATTTTTTTTATGCATCACAATACACCTAGAAGGGTTCTCTTGGGTTAGGCAAAACTAACATAGGCGCACTCGTCAGCTTTTCCTTAAGGGTTTGAAAACTATGCTCACACTGGGCATCACACACAAAAACTTGACCCTTACGAGTCAGCTTGGTCAAAGGCAAGGCTAACTCGGAGATACCTTCTATGAATCTCCGGTAGTATCTTGCTAAACCCAGAAAACTTCTAATCTCAAACACTGACTTAGGACTCTTCCACTTAAGAACAACTTATACCTTAGAGAAGGATCTACAACTATATCACCTTGGGATATCACATGTCCTAGGGAACTAACTTTTTCTAACCAAAACTCTCACTTGGACAACTTAGCATAAAGTTGTCGGTTCTTAAGGGTTTGCAGCACAATCCTCAAGTGCTCCTCATGCTCCTCTCTAATCTTAGAGTATACCAAAATATCATCTATGAATACTACTACTGTAACGACCTGCCTCGTCGCTATGATATCACTAACTCTAATCGGGTAAATTGCATATTTTAATGAAACTCCATTAATTTGATTATGAATATGGTAGTAAGTTTTTCATGATAATACAATTACGATGATTGAATACATATATATGCATATATCTTAAACCAGTACACATCATTCACAGGTTTAGAACTTAGTTTAGTTTTACATGCATTTACACCTCAAAATATACATATCCACAAAAAGAATCAAAGGACTAACTATGAAATAGTTGATTAACAAAACACAACTCTTTCCAGAAAGAATTCCAACGTCATCACGTCAGCTTGGCGGCTCTGACAAAAAAGAAGATCTCCCTCCAAGGTCACCTACTACTGCTCATCTGCTCACGCGAACGAGGGTTCATAATCATCACAGGTACCAACCACACGGTATAAGAAATGCAATGGTGAGTTTATTATATATAACCAATAATTATTAGGTAACCATAATTAGAAAGGAAACAACAATAACAACCACAATTATTACTAGATTCCATTAGTCCAATACACACTCGACAAATCACTCATCCAATTCATTTCACAAATCAAACAATCATGATTGGAATGATGCATGCTCCTGATTTCACTCTCACCATGCAATGTGGTACCATATCCAGGGAAATAGTCACTTACAGGAAAATGATTCATCGCCTATCAAGGTCACCCTGTCGTGCACTGGCCATTCCCCCCCCCCCCCACAGTGATCAACCAGTGGCGCACGAGAATTCCAAACCTGACGACCTCTTAGTACCTGGGTTTTCAGCCCATAGAAACCCACAAGTACGGGCATGCATTCATTCTATTTCCATTAATGCAATATGAAGTATGAAACATGGGCACCATCAATGCATGACTCGGCTAGGAACACATCCTTCCTCGCAAGGGTAACCTGTCATGCACCCCCCATGTACATACATAACACACCAATATGGGCTTACCGATGCACTGACTGTGGCTAGGAACACATCCTTCCTCGCAAGGGTAACCAACTGGTCGCTACATCCCAAGTGGTGATGACCACCAAGGTATGAATGCTTGGTTAGGATCGTTTCCAGATTTGTAATCTTCAAGACTCCAGGTAAATAGGTTTGAAAATCAAATATAAAAATGGAGAAGATTAAGGAATGATTAGAAATGATGCCACAGTCCATAAGGAATGATAAGTCAGAAGATGATTCACCACAAAGGAAAGCTTCCTTGATAAGAATCAATTTGGTTTCAATCAAGAACCAACAAGAGGCTAAGCTCTCAATTCAAGCAAATGCTTAATTTCTATTAATCAAAAGTTACCAAAAATGGTAAAGTATCAGTATTTATATGGCTAGGCCTCTAATAAACACCTACAAACGTAATTTTAGGCCCATTTGCGGAAAATATTAAGGTCAAATACACAACAACAGAAATACATAGACGCATCCCGGACATCCCAGCATCTCGAATATCAATAACAGAAATACATAGACGCATCCCAGACATCTCGGCATCCTGGACATTATAACAGAAATACATAGACGCATCCCGGACATTCAAGCATCCCGGACAGCTCGGACAAGCTCGAACATCCCGGTCAACTCGAACAAGCTCGAGCATCCCGGTCAAGCTCGCACATCCCAGACAGCTCGGTCATCTCGGACAACTTGGCTAAGCACATCCAGTCTAAGCACAACCCGGACAACCCAACAACCCGGACACCCGGACAAGCTCGGACAAGTTTAGACATCTTGGCTAAGCGCATCCCGGACAAGCTCAGACATCTTGCATAAGCATCTCGTCTAAGCACAACCCGGACAACCCGGACAGCTCGGTAAGCTATGCACACCCCGGCTATGCACATCCCGTCATTCCAGCTATCGTCCTTATAGAGATAACACTTGTTTATTACACACCCTGGCTTCAGCAACTGGCACGTGGTTATTACACATCCCGACTCCAGCAACCCGGCATCCCAGCACTAGCTTGTGTAATTGATTACAGAAACATTGTAATCAATTAATACATACAACACTTGCTTATTACAATAGACAAGACTTTTGACTTGATCTTGAATGGCTTTAGTTCTAGATCTTGTCATGGGTCCTTCAAAGCTCACCAAAGGAAGTGCTTCAAGCTCTTCTTCTAGACCTTTGACTTGATCCTTAGATAGCCCTCTATCATTCCCTCCTTCTTGAAAAGAATCCGTCCACAGATTTGCATTCAAAACACCTACATCATAGGGAGAAAGATCAGTGACATTAAAACTAGAACTCACCCCATACTCACTTGGTAAGTCAATCTTGTAGGCATTGTCATTAATCCTCTCAAGGACTTTGAAAGGTCCATCACCCCGAGGTTGAAGTTTTGATTTCCTTTGGAAAGGAAACCTATCCTTCCTTAGATGTAACCAAACCCAATCACCCGGTTCAAATACCATAGCCTTTTTCCCTTTGTTGGCATGTCGTGCATATTGCTCCATTTTCTTCTCAATTTGATTTTGCACCTTCTCATGGAGATCCTTAACAAAAATGGCTCTAGAAAGCCCATCCTTGCTCAAAATAGAAGAATCATTAGGTAAAGGAATTAAATCAAGATGAGCTAAATGATTAAAACCATAAACAACCCTCAAAAGGAGAAAAAGAAGTGGTAGAATTGGTTACCCTATTATAAGCAAATTCAACATGGGGTAATCATTCTTCCCAAGTTTTCAAATTACCTTGGATGACACACCTTAGGAGTTGTGAAAGAGTTCGGTTGACCACCTTGGTTTGTCCATCCGTTTAAGAATGGCATGTGGTGGAGAAAAGAAGCTTGGTTCCAAGTTTTCCCCACAAGGTTTTCCAAAAATGACTCAAAAACTTGGAATCCCTATCCGACACAATACTCCTAGGTAATCCATGAAGACGCACTACTTCTTCGAAGAAAAGATCTGCCACATAACAAGCATCATCTACCTTGTGACATGGAATGAAATGTGCCATCTTGGAAAACCTATCAACAACCACAAAAATAGAATTCTTGCCTCTCTTGGACCTTAGAAGGCCAAGTACAAAATCCATGGAAATATCAGTGCAAGGTGAGGTAGGAATTGGCAAAGGAGTATATAAACCATGATGCATGACTTTGGACTTAGCCTTATGACACACAATACAATTAGAACAATATTTGATGACATCATGTTTCATTTTAGGCCAAAAGAAATGTTCATGCAAAATGTTTAAAGTCTTTTCAACCCCAAAGTGTCCCATTAACCCCCCTTTATGAGCTTCACAAATAATGAGTTCACGCAAAGAACTTTGAGGCAAACACAATCTTTTATCTTTAAACAAGTATCCGTCATGCCTAAAGAATCCTTGGTGAGCCCCTTTTTCACACAAATCAAACAATTTAGAGAAGTCATGGTCTTGAGCATAAAAGTCTTTTATGTGATCAAACTCAAACATCTTTGTTTCAAGCATGGAGATTAAATCATATCTCCTTGAAAATGCATCGGCCACAACATTAACCTTGCCTTTCTTGTGTTTAATCACATAAGGAAATTGTTCCAAGAACTCTACCCATTTGGAATTCCTCTTATTAAGCTTTCCTTTGTTTTTCAAATGTTTGAGTGACTCATGGTCACTATGAATCACAAACTCCTTAGGAAGGAGATAAATGTTGCCAAGTTTGCAAAGCTCTAATAAGTGCATAAAGTTCCTTGTCATAGGTAGAATCATTCAAGATAGTACCCTTAAGTTTTTCACTAAAATAAGCAATTGGTTGACCTTCTTGTAACAAAACAACCCCTATGCCAACATTGGATGAATCACATTCAATTTCAAAAGATTTAGAAAATTTTGGTAAGGCAAGAATGGGTGCATTTGTCAACTTCTCCTTCAAT
>QARZ01040705.1:12461-32345 GCA_013407115.1 Glycine latifolia | reverse complement strand
CCCCCAGCGAGAGTCCCACGCTACCAGCGTGGCCCCCACGCTATCGGCGTGGAAATCCAGTGGAAAATGGCTTTCTAGAGCACTTCCCACGCTACCGGCGTGGCATTTCAGTGTAAAATGGCTTTCTGGAGCACTTCCCACGCTACTGGCGTGGCTCCTTCAACTCTAATTTCTGTCGCTAAATCCGTCGCTAACTCTGTCGCTAATTTCGTCACTAACGCTTTTTCTGACAGAATATAGCAAATTTAAACTTTTCTTTCTTTTTTCTCTTATTTATTAAACCTAGGTTATTATACTAGTTACACCTCTGACGTTTAATTTCTTGTTTCCTTTGTAAAACACTTGTACATTTTAGGCATGGTCAGTTGTCCCTAAAACAAAATTATGCTTTGTATGTATATGTATTTGAAATGCCTCACGTATCTCTTATTCACATATTTGCTTAAGATGATGATTGTCTTGTGCTTACGAAAGAAAGAAAAGAAAAAAAAAAGTTCACTACCATTTTTCATAATCTAAATTAAAGGGGTGTTCTTTTTATTAAAAACGCATTAATACCATGGTTAAGAGTTAGCGATACCATAGCGACGAGGCGGGTCGTCACAGAAAGCACATGATTAACTGAAGAAATGATGAAGAAAGACATCATCGATCCTCTCTGGCAGAGTTTCCACACCAATCTCTCACTTTTGTCACTCTCTCTACTCTTCCTAAGGCTAATCCTCAAGTTCTCTCCCTAAAAACTTGTTTTTGCTTCTTCATTTGCATGCCTATTTATAGGAAGTGGTGACCAGCTTAGGTCCACTTGCCCAGGCGAGACTAATTTAGCCTATTTTCACTCGCCTGGGCGGGTTAAAACTTAGTTATGACGAATGCCACTCGCCCAGGAGATTGAATTACACATAGAATGCTCGCCTGGGCGAGTTAACTCTTAACAGTGAAGAAAGCTTTTAGCCCAGGCGAGTTCTGGGCTAATTTGGTTTCTCAGAAATGACCTTTTTGCCCTTGTTGCTTGTCTTGATTGCTTTGGATGCTCCGGATACAATTGATACCTATTAAAACATTGGATTTGATTGGACTAATCTTCTAAAATGTAAATAACACATTTATATATGTACTAACTATAAAACAACTAGGATTAGGGTAAATTTATAATCAAATTTACTGAAATCAAAATATAAGTGTCAACATTACAATCCTGAAATAAACTAAAATATGACACTTATCATTATACACGATCAACAACCACCAAATAACAATGATTAGCAAGAAAACAATAATAATAACCACAATCATTCTCAGTAATTAATCAGTTCAACACACACTCAACCAACTAGTCATCAACTTTTTCCACAATTCAAATCAATTATGCTCAGAATGATGCATGCACCTGACTCAACTCTCAAATGTAATGTGGTACCATTAGTTCAGAATTAGCCTAAGCGTGCCCACATGACACTCTCACTTAGGAAAATGATGTAGTAGCTCGTCGAGGTCACCCTGTCGTGCACAGGCCGCTCCCCCCATGGTGATCATCCAGAGTCATAAGGGAGTTTCAAATAGAGTGATATGCCCCCAAGTACCCTCATTTTTATCCTAATGAAAAACCACAGGTACTTACTGCAACCATTTATACTATTTCCATGCAATTATGAAGTATGAAACATGGGCCCATCAATGGACTGACCGTGGATAGTTAAAAATTCTAAGCAATTCCTTTCTCTCTCCAGGGATGCTTAAAATTCTTAAACCAATCATCTTCCCTCCCAGGGATATCCAACAAGTCACTACACCCGCATGTACATACACAACATACATCATCAACATCAATATCATCTCAATCTCAATGTCATCAAAAACATCAACATCACCTCATTTCAATATCATCAACATCATTTCATTTCAACATCATCATCAACATCAACATCGTCTCATATCAATATTATCATCAACATCACAAGTAATCGCATTCCACATATACATGTATAATACATGTCTTGGATTCACATTCCCCAGGTCTTCAGATAATACAAATCTCATACATTCACAATCCACAATACCACAAGATTGATATTTTAGGAAAATTCTAAATTAAAGAGGAGAACTATAATATACAAAACATACTCTTATGTCCACTTAAAATTTAATAAAGAAGTAAATAAGAGAACAAATTATAAAATTTTGGGCAGAGTCTCCTCTGTAATTAAGACTTTTTCCAAAAATCTAATCATTACAACAATAACATTATTCACAATTTCATTCATCAATAACAAATATATCGCATCCAATTAGTGTAAAAAAACATTTTTTCTTGAAAATAAGCACGCAACAAGGACAGACATACATCCCCATAGTTAGGTTCCCTAACCCAAACTATGGTATCAAAATTTATAAACAAACAATAAACTCCCCTAACCTATCTATATCCCTTTGTTAGCTCCTTGTAGTGTCATTTTGAGATCTCCCAAGTTCACGTGTTTTGGTCCAAGTACAGAGCTCTATATACCAAATCAAAGACAATTTAGTATAGATTTCAAAGACAAGGTTAATATAACATTCGGGGTTAATTACCCACTCAAATTTAAAAGGGGTTAAAATGGTGTTTTGGGAGTCCACATAAAAAAGATGTCATTTTGAAATTTCGATCACACCAATGTGACTGGGGTTCAATGAAGGTCACAGAAATGACATCAATATTATAAAAAGGAAACTTTTACAATGTTTCATTTTCAAAGGTTTTTCAAATGAAGCGTAAAAACATCCAATAATGGTATTCAAGTTACAAAAGATACTAAGAGAGGTTCAAACTAGCAAGGAGAAGGCATAGAAAACACAGTTACCTCGAAGAAATCGTGAAGGGAGGATTGGAGGCTCTGTTCCCTACCGAATCCTTGAATTGAGTTTTGAGGATTTCGCTCCAATTAAATTGTTCCTCTCCGTGCGGTGATCCAACGGCAAGCAACAACGGTCATGGCGGTCACCGGTGGTCGTGAGTGGTGGAGGAGAAGGATGAAAGCTTGGGTGAAGGTTTTGGGGAAGAACATAGCATAAAATTATTGACTTCACTACTTCTGTACAAAGCTAATATCTCATGCTCTAGTTGTTATATTGCAAATCCCAACAATGCAAATTTGCATACGTGGCTTATGAGCCTACCTTTCAAATTTGAAGGATATCGAACGGTTAACCAATCTGGGATTGTGATTTTACCAAAACAGGTTTTGGTTCAAACTCAGAATCACACAATTCCAATGCAGATCAATCAAACTCCACATAACCTAACATCCACACCAAGCAATTGAACAATGATAATTCATACAATACTTCAAATAATCCAAATTAATGAAGTAAGTAAATCATACAAGAAATACATCAAACATATATTTTCAATTATCAAAATTTCAAGGCGTTACACAACTTGCCTGGGTGAGTGACCTTACTTCATCCAGAAGTAACCAACTCGCTTGGGTGAGTTGGTCTAGCACCTCTTGGACCAAATTTGTATAAAAAGCCATGCAAGGAAGAAACCAGAGGCCATGAAGGAAGAAACTAGAAAGAAGAACGTACTAGAGGAGAGAGAATAGAGAAAAGGAGAGTTGATCTTGCAGAAAACAACCATGGATCGCTTCCTTCATCATGTCTTTTGTTGATCTTGTGCTCTAACACAATGATCGGTTAATTTCTCTAAAGGATTGGATGTAATCTTCGTACCCTAATGTATCTCTTTTGATACTCATTACTGGTGATTTCATTATGTTTGTAATGCTTGATTCTACTTGATCACTAGTTTCATGAAATTGGATTTTAAGTTTGATTGGAAAGTGCTCTTAGAATTTGAGAATGATTTTACTCTTTACGTTATGTTACTAGGAATAGAGCATAACATTTTGATTGCAGATAGCACGAGATTATTATTGTAATGCTGGATTATTTACTTCATATGTGAGGAATCAATATTCGGTAAATATCCTTAGGATTCTCAAATGCGAGGGATCGATTCATGGTGAATTACTGTGTGCATCAGTAATGTTAGAAAATGATGTTGGATATAGGGGAGATGGAAGGAAGATCAAGGATGAAGCTTGTGCTTAAAGATTTTAGCTTTTCACATGTCATTCAATTGAAGGCATTTGTAATTTGTTAAGTTGTTCAAGAGGCTTATCTTGTGATCCCTACACTGCATAAGCTTCATTACATCCATGCATACATGATTTAAGAAAAGCTACAAAAGGTTACATGTTTGCATTTGAAAAGAAATTTCTCATGGCTTAGGTTTTGAAAAATCAAAATGAGCCTGCCTTAATCGATTACACACAAATCGTAATCAATTACCAGATTGTGTTATTTATGAAAAAGCCATGAAGAACACTTTAATCGATTATAAGCAAAACATAATCGATTACATAAGACAATGTACAAAACATGCATGACTGCCTTAATCAATTACCACTCAACTGTAATCGATTACCTAGGCGTATTTCTAAAATTGATCATGACTGCCTTAATCGATTACCACTCAACTGTAATCGATTACAAAGGCTTATTGCATAACTGAGACTGACTGCCTTAATCAATTACATCACAATTTAATCGATTACATTGTTCATAAAAGATTTCCAGATTTGCCTTACCCATGGTAAACAAAAATGATTGTTGCCCTTTACTTTATAATCAACATGCTCCTTTTCTCCTGACGTATACGAAGGAGTGCGGTTCATTTGATAAATTCCTATCTCTGGAAAGAAGCACTACGCTTGGGAATCCAGAACACGAAAACTTTGTATCGATTACATGTTGTTAACTCTGTTTTCTATTTAAAGCCTTTGAGTCTGTACATTTGAGTAACACTTGAGAAATTGATTTTACGAATCACTCACTACTCCAAAAGCTTTATTAGTAAAAGAAAAGGATTTTGTCAGTGTCTCATACATCTTGTTCTAAACTTTAGATTCCATGCATCATTCTTCATGATGTTTTAGACAAGATTCTTCAAGAAAGTTGTTTATTGCAAAGCATTCAATCATACTTAGTTTGATTGGTAAAATACATCTCATTCATGTGTTGAGGATCATGAGGTGATATCTTTCTTGAACATCTAACTGTGTTCTGATTTGTTACTTATAAGTCTTGTAATTTTGGTTTTTTTGGAAACTATTACAAAGGGTTCTTAAAGTTTGTTCTAGAGTGGTTTTCTTTGGATGGTAAGAGTATAGTAGGGTTCTTTATGTCTTAGATCACTAAGGATCTAATAGGGTTTTAGATTTATATTCTTTGCCTAGGTTTGTTAAAGGGTGATTGTTGTAAAGCTTGTAAGAATTGGAATTTGTGAATAGTTAAACTCTAATCTAGTTTGATTAGAAGAAATGGATGTAGCTTCTCTTTGAGAGCTGAACCAGTATATGTTCTTATGTTGATCTCTATTCCTTTATCTCTTCTTGCTATCTTGATCTCTTGACTACTGTGATTTCTTTCTTACTCAACAAGTGCAAGTTTTTGTCATTGGTTTCTTGGACTGAGTTGTTTGATTGAATTGAAGCATCATTGGTTTTAAGAGTGATAAAGATCCTTTAACTCTGATTTTCTAAAGTTTTTAAAAGGTCAGTTTTATACCAATTCACCCCCCCTCTTGGTATTTGAGTGTATTCATATTGTTTTCAAATGATTCATATGTATTAATATTATTTGGATACTGAGGGTAAGAACGATGAAATCCAATCCTATTTCTCTTAAACTAATTAAATTCATTTTAACCATTTTCATAATTTTCCGTATTTTCGAAGCACTAATTTTGTTATTTTCGTATTTTCATTAATTCCATAATTCTGTTATTTCCATAAACCTATGATATTCCGATCAACTTTATTGTACATAACTATTAAACTATTACTTTTAAATCAAAAAACTGAGTAGCTCAAATCCATGTGAAACAACTCAAGAGGTCTTGAGGTGGAAACAATGTTTTTGTTTTGAAAAGAGATTTTTGTTTGTTTCCTCTTTTGACAAGCATCACAAAGTTTGTCCTTTTCAAACTTAAGTTTAGGCAATCCAATTACTAAGTCCTTCCTTATGAGCTTGTTCATATGATGCATGTTGATGTGACTTGCTCTTTTATGCCAAAGCCATGATTCATCAATTTTACTTACTAAGTAGTTTATGTTATGAATGAGTGCATGTTCTATTGCAAGCAAGTAAATGTTTCCTTTTTTTTTCAAACATGTAATACCTCACCAGTTTTGCCATCACATATCAAGCAACAATTATTGTTAAAGGATACCTTTAATCCTTTGTGACAAAGCTGGTTTATGCTCAGAAGATTATGCTTTAAACCTTCAACGTAAAGCACATTTCTAATTCTGGTTTTGAAGCTATCACCAATATTGCCTTCTCTAATTATTTTTCCTTTGTTATTGTCTACATAGGTGAAAAATCCTCCTTCCTTTAATATCAGATTTGTAAGCATGGATTTATCACCTGTCATGTGCTTAGAGCATCCACTATCCAAGTACCATAGTGAAGTTTTAGCTCTTAGACACACCTATAACAATCAAATCAAGTTGCAAAGAAAGGTACCCAATTAAGGTTAGGTTCATATGGGTTAGCTATTTTTCTCTTTTTCTTAGGAACCCATATACATTCTCCATTAGGCACATAGAACCTTCTAGCATAACACTTATGTGATGTGTGACATTTCTTCATGCAGTAATGACATGTTACAGACTTTGATCCTCTTTCAAAATGAATCATTTTAGTATGCTTTGTTTTTTAAATCCTTTTTCGATTCATCTATTTTGGAGGTACAAACTTGGTGTTTTGAAAAGGTTTTGATTGATAGTTGTAACCCAATCCAGATTTATAACCAGCATACTTTTGCACACTTAACATTTGATTTAAACTACATTTCCCTCAATAGAGCTTTTTCAAGAGATCTACCAAGTAGGAGTTTTCTATTTGTAAAGCCATGCATTTTTCAAGATGGCTCTTTTTGAAATCATCAAATTCCTTTTGTAAAACTTTGTTTTTATCTACATTTGAAGAAGATGATGCACACACACTGCCATTTGCTTTGTAGCTTGAAACAAGTTTTTCATTTTCTTCTTTCAAGTTGCAAAGTTCAGCTTGCATTGAAGCTAGCTTAGTGGTATGCCATCTAAGGTTACCTTTGAGCTTGTTATTGGAGATAGCAAGTTTTTGAGCCTCCTCATGCATTTCATTAAAAGCATCAACTAATTGATCAAATTTAGGATTTACTTCTGATTCAGCACTTGAGTCTTCTTCATCAATTGTTGATGTTAGACAAACATTGGCTTCTTCATTCTCACTAGAAGATTCATAAGTTGTTGAAGCATTTTCTTCTCAAGCTATGTAGGCTCTTTTGGGTTTGCCTTCTTTCTTTCCTTTCTTTTCTCCTAACTACTTCTTTAAGAAGATTGGACATTCAGATTTAATGTGGCAATGCTTTCCACACTCAAAGAAGTTGAAGTTGTTGTTGTTGTTGTTGTTGTTGTCATTCCTTTTGTTGAACTTTGTGAACTTTCTATACTTGTTTTTCTGCATGAACTTGCCAAATCTTTTGACAATTAGGTTCAGATTTTCATCATCTTCATCTTCACTTGAGTCATTATCTTTCTCAACTTTTGAGGATGCAACTTTCAAGGCAATGCTTTTTTGTTTCTTGTCTGCATCTGATGTAAATGGCTGAACTCATAGCCATTAGCTTTCCCAAATCTACCTTGCAATAGAACCCACTCTTCAAGCAAACTTCAAGAACACACAAGTTTCCAGCACTTCTTGAAATTGGGGCTGTTCAGAAGTTTATAATTGCAGAAATGGAGGATGGAAGAAAGGATAGGGATGAAGGTGAAGACACCATGGAGAAGCTCTTCAATATGTCTAGGAAGAATCACCACAATAGCATTGGGAAGCCATTGATAAGACTCAAGAAGTTCTTGAACAAGAACAAGAGAGAAACTCTCACAACAATTTTCAGAATTGTATTAATGAACCAAAGTTAGTTACATTCAGTTTTGACACCTTATATAGGCCACGAAATTACAAGCTAAATGTCACTAAATGTAAGGAAATGCAAATTGAAATGAAGCCTAAATGAAGCTTGAAGTGCAAGCTTTCCTAAAGTGACTCTTGGCTTCCCCATCATGTGCAGTGCAGTTTTAGACTGAAATAATCGATTAATTCGCACTTGTAATCAATTAAAATAGAGTTATTTATAATTTTTAGGCTTATGTAATTGATTAAAGATGTCTCGTAATCGATTAAAACAGTCAAGTCTTATTTTAATCGATTACAGATGCGATTTAATCGATTAAAACAGTCAAATCTTGTTTCTGTGTGACACTGAAATGCTGGTAATTGATTACAGACCAAAGATAATCGATTAAAATAGTGGAAAACTATTTACAAGTGTTTGAACTGAATTTCTTCTAACAAGTGCTGTAATTTATTGAATTAAATTGGACTTGAGACATCAAAATCCAGCTCTTGTCATCCTTGAGTTGGTGTGCATCTTCATGCTTGCCCAAGTTAGCTTGAATGTGGTCTTGAAGTGCTTGAGTCCTAGCTCTTGTCATTGGTCCTTTAAAGCTCCCCAAAGGAAGTGCTTCAAGCTCTCCTTCTAGACCTTCTTTTGCATTGGTTAGTTGAGACATTTCTAATTCATATTCAAGTAACTTACCAAAAAGTGCAGCCATAGACATCTTTGGCAGATCTTTAGATTCTTTGATTATTGTCACTTTTGGTTGCCAAGGTCTTGTTAAGCATTTCAAAATCTTGATGTTGAGTTCCTCTATATCAAATATTTTGCCAGGACCAAGTAGATGATTGACGATGTGAGTGAATCTAGTTTGGAGTTAAGAGATGTTTTCTGCTGCATTCATCTTGAACATTTCGTACTCATAGATCAAGGCATGTTTTCTTGATCTTCTAACTTCATTAGTTCCTTCATCAGTAATCTCTAGCACTTCCCACATCTTCTTTTCACTCTTGCACCTAACTTATAATAACCTAGATTTAATAAATAAGAGAAAAGGAAGAAAGTTTAAAATTTGCTAAATTCCGTCAGAAAAAGCGTTAGCGACGGATTTTGCGACGGAATTAGCGACAGATTTCTGTCTGTGAATAGTGCCACGCCTGGGGCGTGGGGAGCCACGCCTGGAGCGTGGGAAGTGCTCCAGAAAGTTGATTTTTACTGGAGAGCCACGCCTGGGGCGTGGGAAGCCACGCTGGAGGCGTGGGAAGGTCGGCAGACCTCGTATTTAAAGGCCATTTCACGAAATTTTGGCCAAAACTCATGGTTCTTCTTCCCTGGACCTCCAACCTCCATTAATGGATGTTTCAAGCTCCTTAGTACCTTATATACTAACCTAAACACCTCCTAATCACTATAAAACATGATAGAAACCAAGTTGGAGCCAAAATCCTTCTTCCCTATTCATTGAAAAACCCCTTTTCTGAGAAAGCTGCAGAGAGCTCGAGATTGGGCGAGGAACGGCGGTGGTTCAGTGCACCAAGGCTAGGGAGAGTAGCCCAGAGGCCTTCCTCGACAGTTCTGAGGTAAGAAACTCGAGTTTCTCCGGTTGATTTGTGATTTGGGGGTTTTGATGAATAGTGACCCATCTGTGATAGAGCTAGAATTAGCTCTGGGTCCAGTTGAGAGATGTGTTTAGAATCATGTGAGGAGGAAGGATTAGCTTTCAGTTTGTGATTTGGTGACTGTTGGTTTTGGCTCTAGGTTATGCATGGGTGACTTGGATTGAGTCACTTGATTTGAGACATGCAAGGGCCATGATGATGGGCTTGTTGTGCCTGAGAGGCCATGAGAACGGTGTCTGGTGAGATAGACCGTCCAAGCCCTATGGAAACCCTGAGGATTTGGGTTGTTGAGCTCTGAGCTCATAGTGAATGGCTGGTGTATGAGTCTGGAAATGACTCTGAGCCCATGGTTGAGTTGAGGACTGTTTGATGAGCTCATGTTGTTTATGTGCCTGAATGGTCTGTGATATATGTTTATATGCCTTGTTAGGGCTTGACACTGTGGGTGCCAAAGAAACAGACCGTGATTCAAGAGGCTGGAGCTGTGAGGCACGGTTTGCCAGGTAAGCTCATCGCTCTGGGAATTATTCCCTTTCTCTTGTTTACCACCCAGGTGGGTGATTCATGCATGCCATGCTTGTATTGCTTTTGTTATGGGCATGCTGTGGACTGAAGGCCTGAATGGCCTATTTAGATGATTTGTTATGACTGAAGCCTGAGAGGCTAGAAGAACGGTTCTTGGAGTGATACTCAGACCGTTCGAGATATATGATTGCAGGATGAATCCTAGGTTAGACACCGAGATGGGTGAGAATGTATATGTACCTGATGTTGCAGGTGATGGAACCTAGAGGATACTGCGATAGTATCGGGCTAGTGAGGTTCCCTAGCCAGAGGAAGAGTTTGAGGACTCCCTGGAATAGCTGAGATTCCATGGGAGGTGCCACTGCTCTCCACTAAAGTCCTAAGGGTGGAATGCTCTGCACAGAGGTTTCCCTTAGACAGTCATGTGTAAGACCTGGAGGGTTATTCCCAGGCAAGTGATTATATAAGTCCTGAGGGATTGAGAGCTCCCGGTGTGGATTGTCTCTCTCAGGCAGTGTGATTGGAAGTCCTGTGGGATTGAGAGCTCCCGGTGTGGATTGTCTCTCACAGGCAGTGGGTTGGAGATCCTGAGGGATTGAGAGCTCCCGGTGTGGATAGTCTCTCTCAGGTATCTGAGCAGGAAGCCCTGAGGGATTGAGAGCTCCCGGTGTGGATTGTCTCTCTCAGGCAGCTGATGGATAGTCCTGGGGGATTGAGAGCTCCCGGTGTGGATTGTCTCTCCCAGGTAGTGGAAAGTCCTGTGGGATTGAGAGCTCCCGTTGAGGATTGTCTCTCACAGGCAGAGGAAAGTCCTGTGGGACGGTGCTCCCGTTGTGGATGACTCCCCAGGCAATTGAGATGGAAGTCCTGATGGATGGTGCTCCCTGTGTGGATTGACTCCTCAGGCAGGTGTTATGGAAAGTCCTGGTGAGGCCAGGCAGTGGACAGATATGTTGTATCTCTAAGAGAGGGCTTTCCGAGGGGATTAGAGCCTAAGGCTTCTTAGATGAGCCATATCTGGATTTCTGGAAGTCCTGAGTTGAGGGATTCCTCCGGCATCGTATGTATGCATGTATGAAGTCCTGAGTAGGTGACTCAGGCAATGCTTGTTCAGTGATGAGGCGGTGCCTCTCCGTTACGAGACGTGTCCTAGGGTGGACACTAGGTTATGGTACCTCTGTGAGATGAGTCTACGATGCCTAGAGAGCCAGATGGCTAGAGAGCCAGATGGCTAGAGAGCCTGTATGAGGTGGAATACCTCCGATGCTGATAGCATCTAGTTAGTACCCAGAGAGCTGGGGAAGGTGTAATAGCCAGGACGGTGTCCTGAGCTTTATTATGTTTCATCCTTTGTGTTTGTGCTTGGGGGTGAAACAGGGTAAGGGAGGATCTCCCAGAACCCTGAGCTTACTGAGATGTATATCTCACCCCTGTTGTGGGTTGTGGTTTCAGGTGCTTTAGAGGAGAGAAGTTACCACAGGGCAGGAGGCCCTAGCTGAGAGTGCTGGAGTGGTCATGGGCTGCAGATGAAGATTAGAAGAATCTTTATTTGACCTCTGTCTTGTATAGGGTGTGAGTGTACACCCATAGTTCTGTACATATTTTGATGTATGACCGATGTGGTCTTGTTTTGAGTATGTACATGTACAGTTTCCGATGTTATTTTATGGTGTATCCCTCCTGATTATCTCTGTTTTAGTTTTATGTTTTCTGCCTACGTTTTATAGTTTTGTTATCTGGATCAGTAGGGGCTTGTGTTTGAGGTTGTGTATGTGGTTTTTATATTCCATGCATAATGACATCAAGAATAACGATTCTTTTGCTTCCGCACTGCGTATGTTTAACGCTGATAGCGCGCTTATGATATTGTTAATGATAACACGTCCGGGGTGTTACATAACTATTCTGAAAAACTCATCAGAGGACAAGGAAGAGGTTATCATGTTCTTTGCTTTAAAATCATATTGAACTACCCTCTTTTCTATGTCAATCATTTCATCCCATTCTTTGGGAATCATTTCATTATCAACAATTTTGGTAGGTATCAAATAACCTTTTTCAATTGCATTCCATGCACTAGGGTCATTTGATTGAATAAAAATATGCATTCTATTTTTCCAAAAATTAAAGTGTTCTCCCTCAAACATTGGAGGACGGTTGAGGGAGGAACCCCCTTGAAGGTAATTTGTGTGATATTCATTTTCTTTAAAAGAAAGTAGAGATCTTGAGTAACATACAAGAATCTGCTCTTGATACCAATTGAAAATAGTATGAACAACACATTGAATTGGTTGTTCTTGGTCACTTAAAATTTTCTGGAATCGATTAAACCAGAAAAGACTTATGAACAAAGTAATCAATTAAATCGTAATATAATTGATTATCATAGGAAGTCTTATTTAAAATCATTGCCAAGTAATCAGTTACCACTCTGCTATAATCGATTATCACAGGAAGTCCATTATTTAATTATGAACTCTGAAATCAATTAAAATTTTCTTAGTTCTCAAGTAATACATTACCAATGACTGGTAATCGATTAAACAAGTGAGAAAATATTTTCCCAAAACATGAAACTTTGAACACTTGGCTTTTTATGAAAATAATATGAACACACACAATCAACCAAGAGGGGGTGAATTGGTTAAAACAGGGTCTTTAAAAATTTCTTTGAAACAAGCAGCGGATTTAAAATCGTATCACAAATACACCCTTTTGAAAAAGAAACTTTCAGTCAATCAAGATTCACCCTTCACAAAAAGCAATAGCAGAAAAAGTTTATCTGTTGATCTTGAAAAGATTAACCAAAAGATTAGCATTCAATGACAGCAAAATGAAAATAATAGAACACCAAGAACTATACTGGTTCACTCCTCAACAAGAGAAGCTACATCTAGTTTCTTCTAACCAAACCTTGGCTAGAATTCCACTATAACAAAATATGTTTTGTACAAGCTTACAAAAGATCACCCTTTATCAACCATAGATAAAGAACTGAAATCTAAAGACCCTTCAGACTTCTAATGATCAAGACATAGAGAACCCTTCTCTACTCTTCCCTCTAGAGAACCCTACTCTAGAAAATCTTTAAAGAACCCTTTTGAAATAGCAACTTACAAGCTGAAATGTAAAAACGAATTACAACTAGAGTTTGGAGGAGAGATACAACCTTATGATCCAAAGAATAAAAATGTATGTGTTTACCAAACTGGAATCAAGTTGAAAGAAAGCAAGCTTCAAACCAAGCTCTCCAAGAAACTCTTTTGAAATCTTGTCCAAAAGGAATTATATCAATGATGCATGAAGATCTTGAATTTTGGAACAAGAGCTTTGAGACTCAGTGTATCTTTTCTAAATTTAGAAGGCTTTTCAGAGCAATAAAAAAGTTTGAAGTTTTGAGTTCTGTGCAAATCAAAAGACCCAACAGATTTTTATAGAAAACTGTTTCAACTGAATGTAATCGATTAAATTGTCCATGTAATCGATTATTTTCACTTAAGTAATCAATTAATATCATATTTAATCGATTAAAGTGTTTTTTGTTTTTTCTGGAAAAGATACATGAGCAAAGTAATCGATTAAACAACCATGTAATCGATTATCATAGTCAGCCGAGCTTCAAAAACGTGCTAATGTAATTGATTACGATTATATGGTAATCGATTACCACATGAAGACTTATTCTTTGTTTTGTACTGTGTAATCGATTACCATTACCTTGTAATCGATTAATTAGTTCTTCATGGCTTAAGTAATATATTACCAAATTCTGGTAATCGATTAAGTCAATGTAAAAAGTGGTTTTTCCAAAACTTAACCATGAATACTTGGTTTCCTTATGCAAACATGAGATGCAAGGAATCATAAGATGAAGCTCTTAAACAACTAACAAATTACATATGCCTTCAATTGAATGACATGTAAAAAGCTAAAATATGTCTAAGACACATTGCTCATCGTCATCTAGATCCTCTTCAAGCTCCCCTTGTATCTAAAAATATCCCTATTTTTGGCTTTGATCATGCCAAACTTCAATTGAACATAGTTAGCCTTCATGTGCTTTTAAGGAATGAATGCTAGGAGCTTTATACTTGATATCTGAAATCAAATCAGATTTTTGCCAAGAACAAGTGTCAAGTATACTTTGCATAAACAGTGTACATTCATTATATTGATCCCCCTATCTTAGGTAATTTGATATTAAGTTCAGATAAGAGCAACATCCAATTCAGAGTCAGAATTCAAAGTAATTCAGATAAGGATTTTTATGTGACATTATTTATATCCCCTTGCACTGCATATAATATATATTTCTCTATGTTCATTTCTCTCCTCCTTTTGGCTTATCAAATACAAAATAAACCAATTAGACCAAGATAAGCAAGGAAGATGTAAAAGAAAACATATTTTTATTCATTAATCATAAAGTGCAGTACAAGAAAACATAAAAATAGAAAGAAACAGGTAAATCAGCTGAAAGTAAGAAAGCAGAAACATCACAACCACAATCATGAAATTACATCAGCTAGACTAGAGATTGTCAAAATCTTTGAGAGTCATCCTAGTCTCAATGTTTTCTAGCCTAGAGGTAATTTCTTCCATGGAGGAATTTGTTTCAGCTTTATGCTCATGATGCAAAGCTAGTATGGCATCCATTTTTTGAATCATTAAAAATTCAAAAGGTATCCATTGATTTTAAGTAGGACTGGCTTCATCATCCTATTCCTCTTCAGCTTCTTCACCTTCATCAGCACCTTCTTGTAGAGCTTACTCTCCAGCCATTAACCACCCATTAGGGGTCTTCATCAAGCCTAATTTATTGAGGTGCTTGACAGTGATGAGGCTGTTGGTGGTGTTGTCCACAATCTCATTGGATACATCAACCCCAAAATAGTCAATAAATCTAGAGACTTAAACAGCATAGGGGAATTGATAACTGATTAACCTTTTGGATTTCAGCATTGTCTCCTCAATGATGAGAATCCAGTTCATTTGTGTTGTTGTTTTCATCCCATACACCAGTTGAAGGCCATCATCTGTTACTTGAGAATGGTTGGTTGACCTAGGTATGAGGATGTAGGTGATAATGTAGTGAAGAAGTCTATCTTCACCAGTCATGCTTCCAGTCCCTAATATGATTTTTAGTCTAATTTAAGGATCTTGCAGGATTCCTCTGTAGTTATCTATCTTGTTGTATCCTCCTATTTCTTCATCAAATTTTCTGACTCCTTCATAGGAGATCCTCACAACAGTATTCCAGACTCCTGCATCAATCTCCATGGCAACTTTATTCACTTGAGAGTGAATAGTACCATCCATGCTAACCTTGACACAAGTGTAGAACACTTTGACCAACTCAGGGTAGAATGTACCCTTCATCTCAAGAAACTTCTTCAGTCCTTGAGCTTTCAGCATAGTAAGGAATTGGAATCCCTCATCAACAAACCAGTTTAGGTCAAGATATTTTGGGGGCAAGACCAGTTTATTGGCATTAAACTACATATAGTTTTGCCTTTCAACATCATTAATGAACCAAGAGTTAAGCTTGTTCACAACAGCATTTGAGGATTCCCCAACCTTCCTCTTGCTGGTTTTGGTTCTTTTGGATGCAGATGGATTGGACATTGTGTTTGGGTTGAAGAAAAGAATAACAGAGAGTAGGTCAGTGATAGAAAAGATAAGATACAGTAAAAATGGTTGTTTTGCTTGAGAGAGAATGACTTTTAGGAGTTAAGTGATTCACCTATGATAATCTGTATTTATAGAGTTCTTTGAAGGTTAAATTTGAATGTCAAACCTTTGTAACAGCTATTTCGAGTTCCAAGAGGGTTTAATGCTCAGTAACCAATTTGAAATTTAAAATTTGAGATAAGATTGTCAGTTTAGATTTTCAAAAATATAGCAACTTTTGCAAAAACATCATAGATAATCGATTACTTAAGCTTGGTAATCGATTACTCCAAAAAGATTTGTAAACAGATTCAACTCTCAACTATTAAGTAATCGATTAAAACGTTGTGTAATTGATTACACCAGAGACTTTATGTTTCTGGATTCCATTAAAACATCAAGTAATCGATTAATTCATTATGTAATCGATTACTCCAGGGAGGTTTTTATTTTGAAGTGCACTGATAGTACCAAGTAATCGATTAATTCGCACTATAATTGATTACTCTAGTGAAGTTTTGGCTTTAAATTTGTCTCTAAACTTCAAATAATCGATTATTCCGCATAGTAATCGATTAATCCAGACAATTGTGCAGATTGAACAGTGTATTTCAACAAGATTTCCAATATCAATCATATTTGATGCATGGCCAATTTTAAGTGGAATATCAAGTAGTAAGGTATATAATAAGCATGCTAGCTGATAAGTGCCATATTTTAGTTAAATTCAGGCTTACAATGCTGCACTTATCTTTTGATCTCAGTAAATTTGTTTATAAACTTGCCCTAAACCTAGTTGATTTGTATTTAGTACTGATATAAATGTTGTTTTTCACATTTTTGGAAGATTAGTCCAATCATATTTAGTATTTTGATTTGTATCAATTGTATCCGGAACATCCAAAGCACCCAAGACAAGCAAAAAAGGGCAAAAAAGTCAAAATAGGAAGCTTTTGGAAGCATTTCGCCCAGAACTCGCTTAGGCCAGCACCTTCCTTCAGCATTAAGATTTTAACTCGCCCAGGCGAGTGAAACTAGTGCAAATTTCTCGCCCAGGCAAGTGGAGGTTTCCAGAACAATGTATTTCCTCGCCCAGGCGAGTGAAACAAGACCAAATTGCTCGCCTGGGCGAGTGAGCTTAAGCAGGAGACCAAATCCTATAAATAGCCATGCAAATGATGAAGTAAAGGCATGATTTTGGAGGGAGAACGTGAGGAACACCTTAGGTAGCTTAGAGAGAGGTGAGAGAAGAGAGAAAAAGAGTGGAAACTCTGCAGGAACGGGCCGCGGATCGTTACCTTAGTCATGTCTTCTGTTGATCTCTTGCTCTGCACCATGATCGGTTAGTTTCTCCTAAGGATTGGATGTAATCTTTTGTATCCTTATGTATCTCAGTTAATATTTGATATATGTATAAATCTTTTCTACTCATTCTGGTGATTTCATTCTGTTCTTAATGCTTGATTCTACTTGATCACTAGTTTCATGAAATTGGATTCTAAGTTTAACTGGAAAGTACTTTTAGGATTTGAACTAAATGATTTTACTCTTTACGTTACGTTGCTAGGAATAGAGCATAACGTTTAGATTGTAAATAGCACACAATTATGATTGTAATGCTGGGTTATTTACTATGTATGCGAGGGATCGATATTCGGTAAATATCCTT
Organism: Glycine latifolia; assembly: GCA_013407115.1. Classification (NCBI taxonomy): domain Eukaryota; kingdom Viridiplantae; phylum Streptophyta; class Magnoliopsida; order Fabales; family Fabaceae; genus Glycine; species Glycine latifolia. The sequence goes on along the minus strand of QARZ01040705.1, from coordinate 14,875 downwards.
AGGATTCTTGAATGCAGGGGATCTATTCAGGGTGAATTAATGTGTGCATCAGTAATGATAGAAAATGATTTATACATGGTAATATTAATTGAATACTAAGGGTATGAATGATGAAACCCAATCCTACGTTCTCTTCAATTAATTTCATTTTATTAGTTCTGTTATTTCTTTAATTTCTGATGCATTATTTACGTTATTTCCGTAAAACCATCAAACTTCGACCATACTTGTTGTACATAACTATTAAACTGTTATTTTTATTTAAATTAACTTAGTAACTCAAGTCCCTGTGGAGACGATCTTTTATAAATTTTGTAACCTGCAACGACAATTGGTACGATTGCCAAGAGTCTAACACTAGCATATATTGGACTCATCAAGGATACCTAGCATGTTTCTAAGATCATAAAATCTATCTCTAGATAAGGGTTTTGTAAAGATATCAGCCAATTGATTGTTAGTATCAATAAACTCAATTTTGATGTTACCCTTTTGGATGTGATCCCTGAAAAAATGACGTTTGATCTGTATGTGCTTGTGTCCACTCCATTGGCTTTTGAGTAGGTGATTGACTGATCAATCTCTGCATTTGATTCATCTTTTTCCTTCTTATTTTCCTTTATTGTTATCTTCATACATGACAAATTCTCCATCTTTTTAGAGTCAAATTTGTAAGCATGGACATGTCACTTGTCATGTGTCTAGAGCATCCACTGTCTAAGCACCATAATGATGATTTTGCTCTAAGACACACCTGTAACAATCAAATTAAGTAACAAAGAAAGGTACCAATTAAGGTTAGGTCAATAGGGGTTAGTTATTTTTCTCTTTTTCTTTGGAACCAAGATGCAATCTCCATTAGGCACATAGAACCTTCTAGCATAGTGTGACCTTTCTTCATGCAGTAATTGCAAGTTACAGATTTTGATGCTCTTTCAAAATGAGTCATTTGATTATGCTTTGTTTTTTAAAAGCCTCTTTGATTCATCTATTTTGGAGATACAAACTTGGTTTTTCCAAAAGGTTTTGCTCCATGTTTGTAACTCAATCCAGATGTATCTCCAGCATACTTTTGTACACTTAGCATTTGATCTAAAGTGCATTTTCCTTTATAAAGCTTTTTCAAAAGATCAACCAAGAATGAATTTTCTGAGAGCAATAGCATATATTTTTCAGATTGACTCCTTTTGAAATCATCAAATTCTTTCTCTAAAGCTTTGCATTTATCTACGTTTAATGAAGAAGAGGAACACACATACCCATTAGCTTTGTAGCTTGAAACAAGTTTTTCATTTGCTTCTTTCAAGTTACAAAGTTCAGTTTGCATTTCTACAAGTTGGGTAACATGCCATCTAAGGTTACCTTTCTGTCTATTGTTGGATTTTGTAAGTTTTTGAGCCTTTTCATGTATATCATGGAAAGCATCAATAAGTTGATCAAGTTCATCAGAGTTTACTTCTGATTCAGCACTTGAGAATTCTTCATCTTCACTAATTGTGGAAGTGAGGCATACATTAGCTTTTTCATTCTCACTTGATGATTTAGAAGTTGGTGAGGCATTTTCTTCCCATTCATTGCAGGCTTTCTTTGATTTCTTTTCTCCTAACTGCTTCTTCAAAAATATAGGACATTCAATTTTAAAATGGCCTGGCTTGCCACATTCGAAGCAGGTGAAGTTGGTGGTGTTGTTGTTGTTGTTGTCATTTCTTTCATTGAACTTTGACAACTTTCTGTTCTTGTTCTTCTTCATGAACTTGCTGAATTATTTGACTATTAGGTTCATGTGTTCATCACTTTCATCTTCACTTGACTTGTAACATCCTCAAAATTATATTTTGAATTTGTAATTATAATTGAATTGTGGAAATGTGATAATATTTGGATATTTTTTGTTAACGTAGAAATTACAAAAATACCCTTGGACATTTTGGAAATGACAAAAATACCCCTAAGATGAATGGTAAAATTACCAAAATGCCCTTAGGCCAGAAATGCCCAAATATCTTTAGAAATTTTGTAAAAACCAGATGAAATTATAAAATACACTTAGCTGACTAAGTATCAAAATATTGTTGTGACAAAAAATCTCAGAATAAAATTTCTAGGAATTTTATACGATAGTAACTTCGAAATGTTATTCAGGAAGATTGAGGTGGCAGAAAAAAAATGGAAAAATGATAAATAGAATCTATGGAATTTTCTTTTAATTGTAGGATGTATAGACCTATTTAATAAAATAGTTTAGTAATTTTGATGGTCAGAAATAGTATGGACCAATCAAAATTTAGATAAAAGTAGTCTAGTGTGTAAGGTTTATACAATGCTCTTATAGACTACTTGTGATTAATTTAAACTATCATTGAGATAAATTCTTAGGAATATCTAGAGTTCTATTATTCACAAATTATCTTTAG
>QARZ01040703.1:128116-140377 GCA_013407115.1 Glycine latifolia | reverse complement strand
AAAAAAAAGAGCAAGCTAGTGCTCTCGAACAAGCCACGCTAATCGCGTGGACTCCCGTGCTATCAGCGTCAGAGGGTAAAGATCAAATGTTCAGTTCGAAGAGCCCGTGCTAGTAGCGCCAACTACCACGCCAGTCGTGCCAGATGCCGGAAACCAAACTGCCAACTCGAATTAACCACGCTATTAGCATGGACATCCATGCGAGTAGCGTGGGACTGCCAAAGGTCAACCCCTCAGCTCGAACAAGCCACGCTATTAGGGTGGCCATCCACGCCAGTAGCGCCATGATATCAAACTCAAGCCTTCAATTCGAATGACCCATGCGATCAGCGTGGGACTCCAAGCTAGTCACGCCACAAGCTCGATATTTCCTGATTTAAAAGATTTGACATTGAATTAGCTTGGGGAACAGTTCCTCATTACTGGATTTAAAACCTACAAACGTATGGGGGATAAAAGGAGACCTCTAGGTCACAAAGAAAAAGCTTTGGGCTGAACCTCTTGAAGATTTTCTGCAGAAGGAGCAATTGAAGAACCTTGGGAGAAGATTGGAATCATTGGGGAATTGCAGAATAGTAACTCTATGTAATCTCTTCTTTTCCTCTGGTAATTTCTCTCTAGGAACATGTTATTTATGGAAGTAATGCCAGTTCTGAGTATGCTTGGCTAAATTCTTGTATTGTGGTTGAGCCAAGAACCTATGTGAACTCCTCTATGTCTTGATTGGTTTTAATGAGAATTATCATAATTGCTTTGTTTTGTTTTGTTCTTCATTGCAGTATTCTTAATTGGGACTGACCATTCTATTAAGATGTTTAGGGTTAGGATTCACAATAGGGATATTGGGATTCTAGTTTCTGAAATGAGTAAAACAACAATTTACATATTACCTAGGGATAGGAATGTGTGGTTGCAGTAAATTCAGGATGTGTTTGCTAAATGCTTGGTTTAAGAAGGAATCACTAAGGGATTAGGGTGTTTAATTTCACCAAAGGGTTAAATTACTAAGGGATTAAGATTTAGCTACTCATGTGAGAATACATCAGTTGAGTAATTAGAAATAACTCAAGTTAATAATCAATCGAAGCATAGAATGAAGGAATCATAGGGGAATGCGCTTAACCACAATTATCTCTCAACACTGCAGTAAAATCAAATTAATATTAGTTTACATTCTTGTTAAGTTTCTGTCATTTCATTTACATTACTTAAATACAACTCAACAAATCCTCTCAACTTATTATTTGTCTTCCAATTTCTAAGACATTAGGTTACTATAAAATTGCATTCAATCCCTGTGGATACGATACTTGACTTACTCACTTTATTACTTGAAAAAAACGGTACACTTGCCGAGATCGCAACAAAGCTTGAAGTGCAAGTTTTCCTAAAGTAACTCTTGGCTTCCCCAACATGTGCAGTGCGGTTTTAGACTGGAATAATTGATTAATTCGCACTTGTAATCGATTAAAATAGAGTTATTTACAATTTCCAGGCTTATGTAATCGATTACAGATGTCTCCTAATCGATTAAAACAATCAAGTCTTATTTTAATCGATTACAAATGTGATTTAATCGATTAAAATAGTCAAATCTAGTTTTTGTGTGAAACTAAAATGCTGGTAATCGATTACAGACCAAAGATAATCGATTAAAACAGTGGAAAACTATTTACAAGTGTTTGTATTTAATTTCTTCTAACAAGTGCTGGAATTTATTGAATTAAATTGGACTTGAGACATCAAAATCCAGCTCTTGTAATCCTTGAGTTGGTGTGCATCTTCATGCTTGCCCAAGTTAGCTTGAATGTGGTCTTGAAATGCTTGAGTCCTAGCTCTTGTCATTGGTCCTTTAAAGCTCACAAAAAAAAGTGCTTCAAGCTCTTCTTCTAGACCTTTAGCTTGTCATGAACTTCCATCAAAGATACTTAATATATTCTTCATATGTTGTAGTCTCTAGTATTCTGATGATACCTCAAAAAGTGTCTCATATGGATGGCTTGATTCTGCCTAGTTTTATTCTGATGAAAGTTTCTCTGGATTGCTTGCTTCAAGTATCAGTCTGATGAAGTGTTCTTAGAGAACTCTTTGTTTTGTTGTAGGTAGGATCTTTCTTAACATCATTCAGATGCTCGTTCATATAAGAATCACTACAAACTATCATTCTAATGGCAGTTTCTAATGCAACAACTTTCTAATATAAGTTTGGTCTTATAATTTCTATTGTTGTTATTTTCTGAAAGAGCTTGCATATTCCCAAGTTTATTAATCTTCAAAGGGAAGCTTTGATCATCAATATATGTGTTGCCTTCTGAATGTTACTTCAACTTGAATACAACTACTTCACTTCTCTTTCTGAACTTTATTTTGATTCCATCAGAATGCTGAATTGTCTTTTGCTTTTAGGATTTATCATTGAAACACTTAGCAATCAAGTAAGTTCAAATATCTTTCTCCATCATCCTTATAATTTGCATGACTTATGGTTTGTAATAATTAAAACCAGGGATGTGGATTCAACAATCTCCCCCATTTTTTATGATGACAAACCTCTCAGGAGAAAATTTTAAGGTGATGAGACCTTTATGAGTTTTTCAATCAAGCTCCCCTTAAGAGTGTGCAATAATTATGATCTACAAAACATTAGGGAACTCCCCTTCAACATATGCATCATCTTAAAGCATAAATATATAGGAGAAAATCAGATTAGCAAGGTATCACATAAAACATATTAGTTTTCATTAACAAAATTCCATACATACAAGATCAAAAGATATCATCAAAAACACTAAAACACATCCTACAAAAAATGACCTTCACCACTTAATCCTTCCTAAACTCCTAAGAACTCTCCTAAGCTTTCTCCCTATTTTTCATCAAGCAAAAAATAGTAGGGAGAACATAGACAATCTTTAATCAATCTTGGATGGAGAGGAATATTTTGAGATGAGGATGAAGAAGGCATAACAACACTTCTTGGAGGAGGTGGTGGTTAATGTTGCATTAGTACTTGATGGATTAAGGCAAGCCTTGCCTTATAAATAATCCATTCCTCAAGACTAAGGAATCTCTCAAAGAAATCATTCATAGTTTTTTGAAGTTGTAAAACATTGGAAAACAACAACTTTTGATCATTTCAAATCTTCCTTACTTTTCTTTCGTAGGAGCTTAGTCTTTTATCAATAAACTTAGAAGACTCTGTAGTTGATGAGGAAGAGGTTGAGGTGTAGAATAATGAGGAGGAATATGAATGTTAGTTTGTGGAATTTTAATTTCTCCACTCATACCAACATCACTAGCAACAATTTGTTTAGGAGGATGTAATGGGGGAAAAGGAATAGAAAAGGTAGAAGGTTACCCTTGCAAACTACATAAACCACAAGCATTTTTAATGGAAGTGTCAAAAAGTGGAGAATGAATAAATCTCTCCAAGTTCTCATAATTGAAGACAAAGTCCTTCATTGGAGTCTTCAAACATTATTCTTTAGCAACTGCTTCTTGTTGATCCTTTTGTCTAAGCAGATCTTTAACTTCCTTTTATGATCCTTTTTCAACAAAACTTGATTCCCTAGATTTCAGGTGATTCCATAACTATGTAAAATCCTTGATAGAATCTATTAGAGAATCCACATTAGTTTATTTCTAAGCTTCAACACAAATGGCAGAGTTTGGAAATGCAAAGACACATTCAGAGTTTGTTGTGCACTTTCCACAATATCAGTCACCTCATTTTGAGGTTCGAAAAGATCTTTAACTCCATCTTCCTTGTCATCAAAAGGCATAGCTTGACCATATGAAGTCCCATAATCAAATTGTTCTTCTAAATCTTTAAGCTCAACCTTTGATGAAGTCTTTATGGTCTCAATGGATTTACTATATCTTTCTTTATTCTAATCTTTAAAATGCATCTTTTTTTTACCTTTAGAAATCCTGGAGAGGACATTTTCTGAACTTTTGAAAGACTATTTTCTTCAATAAAGGGAACTTTGTTCTCTTTTTTTTCTGCTTCTACTTCCTTAGTAGCTTCTTCCTAAACAATATCTTGTTGAATGACACTTGATTTTAACCCAACCCTTATCTTGACCCTTTTTAAACTTTTGGTGAAATTTGCACGAATTAGTGAAGGTCTTTTCTATGTTATATTTTTTGCTTCCTCATCATAACATTGACACTCACTGTTAATCTCAGGTTGTGGTGACAATATCAATAATCCTATATACTTTTCTTCAAACCACTCAATATTATAGTCACTATCTAACTCATCTTCCACGAAAACACCAAAATGTAGAAATGTATTGGTCATCAATATTCCATAAGGAACAATAAAAGTGGATTTTACTGGCCTTGCTGCCTTGATGATGTGGTTAATGATCAGAAAGGGAAAACTAAGTTTGATCTTTTGCCACAAGTAATAAATAATCAGAAGGTCATAATCTATTGCCTCTTGAAAAGTCCTAACCCTTGGAAGAATGGAGTGCATGATGATCCAATGAACTATTCTCCCAAAAGAGTTGAGAGACTTTGACTTTAGTTCACTTTCTGGTTCTTCTGGATAATGCTTTACTTTTTTAGCCCAATTTTGCTGAACTAGGTGTAACGACCTGCCTCGTCACTACGAAATCACTACTCTAAACGTATAATTTTCAAATTTTAAATGAAAACTCTATAATTTGATTATGAAAATGAGGATAAATTTTTGCGATAATACACTTATAAAAAATGCACAAATACGTAAATAAATACATATATATATATATATATATATATATATAAATTTTAAACCATTACATATCATTCACATGCCAAATCATGATACAGTTTTTACATATATTTAAGTCTGAAATTTATATGCCAGATCAAAAAAATCAAGGAACCGACTAAGAAAGAGTTGATAACAAAACACAACTCTCTCCCAAAATAAATTTCAACGTTATCACGTCAGCTTGGTGGCTCCAACAAAAGGATTTCTATCCAACATCACGTACTGCTGCTCATCTACTCCCATGAATGAAGGTTTGCAATCATCACAAGTATCAACCACACAGTACAAAATTGCAAGGTTAAGTTTATTATACAAGATCAACAAACACCAGATGATAATGATTAACAAGAAAACAATAATAATAACCACAATCATTCTCACTAATCAATCAGTTCAACATACACTTAACAAACTAGTCATCAATTTTTTTTCACAATTCAAATCAATTATACTCAAAATGATGCATGCACCTGTCTCAACTATCAAATGTAATGTTGTACCATTTGTCAGGAAATAGCCTAAACGTGCCAAATGATGCAGTAAATGATTGAGGTCACCCTGTCGTACACAGGCAACGCCCCCCATGGTGATCAGCTTGAGTCCCAAGGAAGTTCCAAACCGAGTGATATGCCCCCAAGTACCCGCATTTTTTCCTCATCAAAAACCACAGGTACTTACTGCCACCATTTATACTATTTCCATGCAATTATGAAGTATGAAACATGGACACTATCAATGCACTGACCATGGATAGTTAAAAATTCTAAGCAATCCCTTTCCCTCTCTAGGGATGCCTAAAATTCTTAAACCAATCATCTTCCTTCTCCAGGGATATCCAATAGGTCACTGCATCCCCCATGTACATTCACAACATACTTGCAACACAAAAACATCGTCAAAATCAATATTATCTCTCATCAATGTCATCATCAACATCAACATCATCTCATCTCAATGTCATCATCAACATCAACATCAACATAATCTCATATTAATATAATCATCAACATCATACGCAATAACATTCCACATATACATATATAACACACGCCTTGGATTCACATTCTCCAGGTCTTCAGACAACACAAATCTCATACATTCACAATCCATAATACCATGTGACTGATATTTTCAGGAAAATTCTAAATTAAATAAGAGAACTATAATATACAAACAAACTCATGCCCATTTAAAATTTAATAAAGAAGTAAATATGAGAACAAATTATAAAATTTTGGGTAGAGTCTCCTTTGTAATTAAGACTTTTCCCAAAAAATCTAATCATTACAACAAAAACACTATTCAAAATTTTATTAATCAATAACAAATATGTCGCATCCCATTAGTTTAAAACAAATTTTTTCTTGAAAACTAACATGCAATGGGGACATACATACATCTCTGTAATTGGGTTCCCTAACCCCAACTATGGTATCAAAAGATGGAAACAAACAATAAAATCCCCTCACCTATATATACACACACACACACACACATATACATATATTCTCCTGTTAGCTCCTCACGACATTGTTTTGAGATCTCTTGGGTTCACGTCCGTTAGTCCAAATGCATAGTTCTATATACCAAATCGAAGGTAATTCAGTATAGATTTCAAAGACGATCTTAACATTAACATTCAGGGTCAAATACCCACTCAAATTTAAAAGGGACTAAATACATCAAAGAGATGCCATTTTGAAATTCCGATCATGCCAATGTGATCACAGTTCAAAGAAGGTCATCAAAATGACATCAATATTATAAAAAGGAAAGTTTTAAAGCTTTTCATTTTCAAAGGTCTTTCAAAGGAAGTGTAAAAAGATCTAATAATGGTACCCAAAACACAAGAGATACTAATAGAGACTTAAACTAACTATGAGAAGGCAAGGAAATCATGGTTACCTTGAAGAAACCATGAAAGAAGGATTCGAAGCTCTGTTATCTACCGAATCCTTAAGTTGTGTTTTGAAGATTTCGCTTCGATTAAAGTGTTCCTCTCTGTGTGGTTGTCCTGCGGCTCGTGGCAGTCACCTGTGGTCGTGGGTGATGGAGGAGAAAGGTTTAGGCTTTGGGTGAGAGTTTAGAGAGAGAGAAGTGAAGAATCGTATTTTTCATGCTGATGGACATATTTATAGACTGCAGATCTCGCTAAGCGTAATTTTCTCTCTGTTTGGAATTGCGCTAAGTAGGATATCAAAAGTTGTTATTTTGCAAATCCCAATGTCAAAACATGCAGAGGTGGGTTGAAGGAAATCCAATAGTTATCGAGTCCAAGATCGTAGTTTTAGTGAAACAAGTTTTGGGTTTTAGCGAAATAGGTTTTGGGTCAAACTTGAAATCACATATTTTCAACGTAGATCACACAAACTCCACATAACCTAACATCCAGACCAAGCAGTTACACAAGGATAATTCACACAACACTTCAACTAATCTAAACTAATTAAATAATAAAATAACCTAAGAAATACATTAAACATCTATTTTAAGTTATCGAAATTTCAGGGCATTACACCCAGAGTCAAACAATCTTTGACCACCAACTAGTACACCTAACATGTTTCACAACTAGTACATCCAACATCTTTGACTGCACTCTTTTGAGATCAGAATCTTAGTTCCTTTCAAGTTGCCCTTCAATATAAACTTCTTTTAATAAACTTTAGCATATGCAAAAAATTATCTTTTAATAAACTAGCCTTGGGCAGATAGGCTAATATACTTCAAAGAAGCTAGTCCATTGCTGCTTCTTAATATAACACAAAATGTTCCATCCACTCTATTTGATTCCTTCAAGATCAATGAATATTCCATAGACTAGTTTCTTATACACACATTTTGACTCAAACTTTTCCAAGGTGTCTTTCTCAGCAAACAAGTCTTCATCTTATGATCTTTTCCTTTTCTTGTCTTTCTTTTCAGACTTCTTCTTTGGTGACCCAATAACCACACCTTTTTCCTTTGATTGTGTTCTCATCACGATCCTTTCTGATGAATCAAAAGAGAATCATCAATGAGCACAACTTCCCATTTTCCCTTATCTTTTATAGGTTGTAGTGAAGGAGTATGAGAACTTCCACTTTCAAAGGTGGGGGAAGAGGCACACACTTTTGACACGAGCCATTTGAGTGAGGAGGGAAAAAGAAAGAGTCAAAAAGTAAAGAAATAAATCCTTTGTGAAAAGGGGGGTGAAAAAGGAGAGTAGTGAAGAGATTTTACATTTACGACAACAATTTCTCCTTTTAATAGAAGAGTCTATGAGAGAGAAAAATAATAATAGATTATCATTAATACCCAAAAACTAGTTGTTATGCTTCAACAAATTGAATTTTTATCTCCCAATAAAAATATTTTCACATAACAAAAAATCTTGACCAACTTACTTAATATATCAATCAGGAAAAATCTCATCAAAATGAGATTTGTTGTGAATTTTTTTTTCTCAACATGAAAAATCATGTATAGCATACTCAATTCAAAAATTAGTCAAACATTTAACATTAGTTAAATATTTAATGAAATTAAACTTATCCTTAGTTAAAGGTTTTGTGAAAATGTTAGCTAGTTCAAACTTGGTATCAACACACTTAGTTGATCAATATCTCCTTTCTGAACATGATCTCTAAGGAAATGATGTGATCTCAATGTGCTTTGCTTTTGAATGCTGGATTAGATTCTTTGACATATCTATTGATCTGGTGATGGAGGTTCATGGCAAGCTAAAGGTCTAGAAGGAGAGCTTGAAGCACTTCCTTTGATGAGCTTTAAAGGACCAATGACAAGAGCTAGGACTCAAGCACTTCAAGACCACATTCAAGCTAAATTGGGCAAGCATGAAGATGCACATCAACTCAAGGATGACAAGAGCTGGATTTTGATGTCTCAAGGCCAATTTAATTCAATAAATTCCTGCGCTTGTTAGAAGAAATTCAATACAAACACTTGTAAATAGTTTTCCCACTGCTTTAATCAATTAAATGGATATGTAATCGATTATTTCAAGATTGGACTGCTTTAATCGATTAAATAGCTTATGTAATCGATTATTTCAAGTCTTGCTGCTTTAATCGATTACAAGACATATGTAATCGAATACATAAGCCTGAAAAGGGTAAATAACTCTGTTTTAATCAATTAGAAGTGTGAGTTAATCAATTATTTCAGTCTGAAACTGCACTGCACATGATTGGGAGGCCAAGAGTCACTTTGGGAAAACTTGCACTTCAAGCTTCATTTAGGCTTCATTTCAATTTTCATTTTCCTTACATTTAGCGACATTTAGCTAGTAATTTCGTGGCCTATATAAAGGTGCCAAAACTGAATGTAACTAACTTTGGTTCATTAATACAATTCTGAAAATTGTTATGAGAGTTTCTCTCTTGTTTTTGTTCAAGAACTTCTTAAGTCTTATCAATGGTTTCCCAATGCTATTGTGGTGATTCTTCCTAGACTTATTGGAGACTTTCTCCATGGTGTCTTCAAATTCATCCCTAACCTTTCTTCCATCTTCCATTTCTGCAATTTCAAACTCCTAAACAACCCCAATTTCAAGAAGTGCTGGAAGCTTGTGTGTTCTTGAAGTTTGCTTGAAGATTGGGTTCTATTGCAAGGTAGATTTGGGGAAACTTAATGGCTATGGGTTCAGTTGTTACATCATGTGGTATCAGAGTCTAATCCTTGTAGAATTCTTCTTCAAGTTCAGTTTTAGAATTTCTTCAAAGGTAAAATTTTGCATCAAATCCAAAAATGAAAATCCATTTCAATTCCTTGGTTCTTGTTGCTTTCCTTTGATTCTTGGTGGTGTGGGCTTGTTGAGTGTTCAGCCACAAAACCTTAGTGTTTTCTTTAAGTTCCATGTGATTTAATGTTCTTATGTTCTTCATGTTCTTCATGCTCTTCATGTGTTCTTGATATTTTTCTAATTTTCTAGCTTTGATTCTTGTCAACTTTTGTTTGTAGTGTTTTTGTTTTGTATGACCACTTGTTTTGATTCTACTCTCATTCCTAAATTGAATTGAGTTGTTAGAAGCAAATTTTACAATTTTTATACATCATATTTTAGTGATTCATTGAATTTCTTTAAGAAATTTTGAACTTGTTCAAAAGAAAAACAAAAGCTGAAAAAAAACTTTGTGAAAGAAAAAATCAAAAGCAAAAGAAAAATACATCAAGTGATATCATATTGGTACAACCAAAGACATTATTGATTAGTATAATAACCAAGGTTAAATAAATAAAAGAAAAAGAAAGAAAATTTTAAATTTACTATATTTCTGTCGCAAAAGCATTAGCGACGGAATTAGTGACGGCTGGAGATCCACGCTGATAGCGTGAGACTCACGCTGATAGCGTGAGATTGCAACAGAAAGCCATTTTTCCATTGGAATGTGGCGCTAGTGGCGCTAGAGTGGCGCCAGTAGCGTGAGATTGGCGTTGATAGTGCCATTTACGGTGCTGGTAGCGTGGGAGGCACGTTAGAGGCCAATTCCCACTGGAATCTGGCGTCGGTAGTGCCAGAATGGCACCAGTAGCGTAGAAACACGTACTGGGGGCCTATAAAAGGCCATTTTTGCATTTTTGCCAGCAAAAACTGCTTCTCTCTTCTTCCTAAAGCGATTTCCTCCATTAATGTAGTAAAAAGCTTCATATCTTCTCCATTATTCATCTAAACACTTCCTACCCAACTAGAAAGTTGATTAGAACTCCTCCATAAGCTAAATTCTAGCTTCAATTTCTCAAGAGAACCATCAATCGGAGAAATCTCGTTCTCTAGGGAACTTTGGGAAAATTGAGTCTGGAAGGGAAAGAAGGCGATTCCAGGACGCCAACGCTTTGAGAAGTGATCCTCCAGCCTTCCTCGACTGTTTAGAGGTAAGAAACTCAAGTTTTACCGATTGATTTGGGAATTTGTTCTTGGGATGAATAGTGACCCATTTGTGATAGGGCTGGAATTAGGCTTAGGTCCTTTAGAAAAGTATGCTCAGTAGGTTGTTCTGATGAATAATAAGCTTTGAATCATGACTATTGATGAAATTTGGTTTTGACTCTGATATATGTATGAGTAGGAAGAATGATGATTAAATGGAGGGTATCATGACATGTATGAGCATATGTGCTTTTACTAAAAGTGTTCATGAGACTGTATAGAAGATGATTAAGCATTGAATTGCTTGTTTTGCATAACTTGGTTATTCTTGAAATATAGTGGGGTTAAGCAATTGTATGCTTTGAACCATCTTATGCAGAGTCTTAGAGAGACTCTAGTGCCTTGGTTAGGCTGAGATAGATCCTGTTGAGGGTCTGTGAATTGCCTATAAGGTGGTTAGCTCTGATAACTCTAAGATAAAGAACAGAGAGGTTGTAATGGAAAGGAATAGCGTTTCCTTTCATTCTAATGGTTGAGGACCGTTATTGATTGATTGTTTGTATACCTTGTGTAGGGCGTGATACATACATTGCAGGTGGTTGTGACCACGAAGCCGGGAGAGCCGGTGTAGCGCTGAGAGCAAGTAAGATCTTTGTTCTTGGGAGTGTTTCCCCTTGATTGTGTTCCACCATACTCCAGAGGGAGTGATGGTTATTGTATGAATTGATGCATGTATATTGAAATTATGTGTTACTATTCTGATTGGAATCATGTACTTGATATACATGGATTGAGGCTATGTGTGTTGATTGATGAGATTTCTCTGGCCAGTAGAATAGAATAGAATGTATATATGTTTGAGTAAGTCCTGATGAGAAATGTGCCCAATATAGATGGATGTAGCTTCCTCAGGCTAATGATAGAAAGTCCTGATGAGAAATGTGCCCATATAGATGGATGTAGCTTCCTCAGGCAAATAATAGGAAGTCCTGATGAGAAAAGTGCCCACATAGGTGGATGTAGCTTCCTCAGGCATTGATAAATGATGATGGTGTATGTTATAAAAAAGGTGATGATGAACCCTTGAGACATATGTATATGTGGTGATATGGCTTGAGAGCTGTGATGGCTAATTTTTAATGCCAATTTTGATACTATATGCATATAAGTGAACCAGGGGGAGGAAAGACTCCAAGGATCCTGAGTTTACTGAGATTGTTATCTCACCCCTGTTGGGGGTTATGTTTTGCAGGTGATACTCAGGGAGCTGCTGAGAGATCCCAGGGCAAGAGGCCCGAGCAGGGATAGGTTCTGTGAGAACCTTAGGCATAGGGTTGAGAGCATGTTAGCTCTACATTTTGATTTATGCCTATTGTTTTGTACCTCGAGAGGAATTTGTATAGTTTTGTTATGTATACACATTGTATATTATGAGAATTCACCATATATGATGTACAGTTGATGTTGTTAATGACGTTTGATGACGTCAATTTGTTTATCGCTTCCGAATTAATTATTTGTGATAATTGCTGCGCTTAATAACCATAAATCAATGTTAATGCACTGGATGCATACGGGGCGTTACAATTAGTGGCTGGAAAAAGTGAAAGAAAAACAGAATTTAGAAGCG
>QARZ01040703.1:116101-128106 GCA_013407115.1 Glycine latifolia | reverse complement strand
AAGTTACAAAATCAAAAGCAAAAGAAAAATACATCAAGTGATATCATATTGGTACAACCAAAGACATTATTGATTAGTGGCTGGAAAAAGTGAAAGAAAAACAGAATTTAGAAGCAAAGTTACAAAATCAAAAGCAAAAGAAAAATACATCAAGTGATATCATATTGGTACAACCAAAGACATTATTGATTAGTGGCTGGAAAAAGTGAAAGAAAAACAGAATTTAGAAGCAAAGTTACAAAATTACAAGTTCCAAAATTTCCTTTGAACAAAAAAATCAAGTGAACTTGTATGACATGCAAATTTGATGAAATTTGGCTTCTAGCAATTGAATTTACTTGGCATATCCTCCTTGTGCAATTTGGTACAGCCATAGTATTCCTTGAGTTGTCTCATTAATTTCCAATTTGAGTTGTGCTTTTCTAAATTTTTGTTTTGTTGCTTGTCTCTTAAAATTTCCAAGGTTTTGTTTTAGAGTTTTCTTGTTCTTTGGACTCTTGAGTCTAGCCTAGAATCATTTCCTATTTCACTGTAGTAAAGAGGCTTGATTTGATTATAAGTTTTTGCTTAAGAACTATAGAGAGGAATAAGAGTGGAAAAAGGCAAGAGAGACCATTATAGAAAGAGCCTAGATTACGAGTGGCACACACTTAGAGAGTGGTGAGAAATTCCTTATATACTTGTGTTTTTGCTAACCATTTTGTTTTTTTGAATGATGAGTTCAAATGGAGGAAAGGCTTTGTCACCTAGGACCTCTAGGTTGATGAAAGCCATGACAAAACAAATGAAAGACTTGCAAACCAAAATGGATGCAAGGTTTGAAGAGTTTCAAAGGGAGACTCAAATGAGGAGTCATCCAATGGGAAGTGTGGATGGAGAGGCTCATAGTAGTAGGAGGTTGAGTGAGTATGCTTCTTCTCATGGAGGAAATTATTATGATGAGAGGAGTGAGAGGGAGGATTGAAGAGAAAATAATAGAAGAGAAAATAATGATAGAAGAGAAAATAGGATATACAATCCTAGGAAGCAAAATAGAGATGATGAAGATTGGAGGGTGAGAAGAGAAGAGAGAGATGAGAGGAATGGACTTCTCTTGCATAACAAGTTGGAACAAATCTCCCTCTCAAGCATGCCTTCAAGTCATCCCAGGAATTTACTCTTTGTCTCCTCATCCTCCCTATGTGAAAATAAAAATTCAAAAATTCCTTGGCAATAATGATCCGGAAGAGTATTTTGAGTGGGAGATGAAAGTAGCACAATTTTTCTCATGCCAACATTTTGATGAAGAAAAGAAAATTACGCTAACAACTTTGGAGTTTGGTGGTTCTAAAAATTGTTGTGAAAGTTTCTCTCTTGTTCTTGTTCAAGAACTTCTTGAGTCTTATCAATGGCTTCCTAATGCTATTGTGGTGATTCTTCCTAGACTTATTAGAGAGCTTCTCCATGGTGTCTTCACCTTCATCCCTAACCTTTCTTCCATCTTCCATTTCTGCAATTTCAAACTCCTAAACAACCCCAATTTCAAGAAGTGTTGGAAGCTTGTGTGTTCTTGAAGTTTGCTTGAAGATTGAGTTCTATTGCAAGGTAGATTTGGGAAAACTTAATGGCTATGGGTTCAGCTGTTACATCATCTGGTGTTGTCACACATAACGGGAATCCTCTCATATTCGAGTGAGTAGTCCAACATTTGATTTTTGATCCATAGGACTTGAGAAAAAACATGTTGTTATTGCAATGTATTTAGCTTCTATTGTAGATAAGGCAATTGTGCCATGTTTCTTTTATGACCATGTGACAAGTGATTTTCCAAGGAACTGACAAGTACAACTAGTGTTTTTCCTTTATACTTTATCTATAGCATAATCAACATCACTATATCCTATAAGTACTAATTTCATCCAGTGTGCCTGCAAAGATAATGTCATCAATATAGATTTGCATAATCAACAACTTTCTTTTTTGAGCTTTTATGAATAAGCTGGTTGATAAACTACTTCTCGAGTTATATTTTATGTGATTTTTTGTGCCATTTTCCATGCATTTTCTTGACAAAACTCACATTTGGACACTAGTTTTATATTGCAGAAGTACAACTTCTCAATTGAGTGAAAGAGTTGGAAGTTGTATGATTTTGTCAAGATTTGAAGACTCTGAACTTGCTCATCTAGTATGTCTATGTCTATTTTGTATAACATTTATAGTTTTGCTTTGATCATGAGCGGCTAGTCCCCCCTAGTCGGGGGGTTACGATGTAACTGTCTAATTATACCTTTCTCCCTATTCTTAATGGAATTTCTCATCATTTTATGTTAATTAATTATCTTCCTTATCTTTATTGTTTATTTGGAATTGACCATTCTAATACTTAATCAATTACATAATAGTGATCATCTGAATGTAATTGGTAGATCTAGGTAGAGAATGTTTAACACCAAATTGCATGATCAAACTATTTGGGTAATCTCCAATAGATTATTTAATCTTTAATTGATCATCCCTAGAATTGATTATATCCTTTGACTTAAAAATTGATTGACCCATGATCATTGGGGTATTGATTTAAGGACAAGAGCTTCCTCTAACCTTGATCATAGCCATTTGTTGATTTTGAGAATCGAGAATTAATTAGGAAAGAAATTTCATTGGGGCTGGGATTGAGGGAAAAGTGGTACTAGTGAATCATAACCCTAGTCATTATTATCATCACTCAAAACCTCTTTTTGCATTTGTTTATTTGTTTTCTTCTAAAAATCAAAACCATAAAAATATTTAAATCGTCTTTTTAATCACCTCAACTGCTAGTTTAATAAACTTGACTAATTAGGAATACAACTAGTCCTTTGGGTTTGATATTCAGACTTTCGAGTCAATTGTTACTATTGCATAGGGTACACTTTCCCTTGTGTGAGCACTACATATTTTACGCATCAAGTTTTGAGCATTGTTGTCAGGGACTAGGTTCAGAATTTCCAGCTAGTTTAACAAATTAAACCAAATAGTTTTGCTTTTAGAAATTCTTGTATTATTTATTTATTTTCTACCATTTGCTTTTATTTTATTCTTTTATTTCTCATTGCACTTGATCTTATCCTCTATTTTGTAGTGCATGTAAACCACGTCCCAAAATCCACCATTACAATGCAAACTTGATAATGACAAGCTAATTCAAAAACTTCATGCAGAGATATGTGAAGAGATAGAAAGAGAAATGGTAGTTAATTAGGCTCAGACAGTTATGGACTACCTTGTCCCTACCTTGGGGGAATTCAATAACATCCAATTGCCTGAGCTACCTAAAGGAGTCACATTTGATTTCAAGCATGGGTTCCTACAAATGTTGGAAAATAACATGTTTAGTGGTGTTGCCCATGATGATTCGATGCAGCACCTAAGGAAGTTGATCAAGCTGACCAATGCAATGAGACATAATCGTATGCTGGTAGAATACATTAGAATTTTTGCCTTTCCTTTCTTTCTTAATGGAAAGGCATGATACTGGTTGTGCTCACTACCTAAGAACAACATCACTACATGGAAACAGTGTGCAAGTACCTTCTTAAGGAGGTATTTCTCTCACATGAACACATATCAGTTCATCAGGCACATTAGAAACTTTGTGCAAAAGGAACAAGAGAGTCTACCTGAAGCCTGGGAAAGGTTGTTGTTAGACTATTGGCAAGTGTACCAATGTCGTTGCAGGTTACATAATATATAAAGAGATCGTTGATAATAACTGCCGAATCACTACAAAATAATTAAACTACACTAATTCTATAGCACAGGATTAACCTAGGTTGACTCAGAGACATGATCAATTTGGTTCCAACTTCAATTCACTAATAAACAATAGGAGGATTCTAATCGAACAATTTTTAGGCAATGAATAAAAACTACAAAAACACAAACAAGAATTGAAAAAAAATGCAAAAACTAACAGACTTGATAAAAGATGTTGTAAAATAGATTAAAGAATATCAATCCAATTCACCAAACCAAGCAATAAAAATTATTATAGATCTCACATAATGATCATATTATGAAGGTTCATTCAATATCATTAGAAGTAGTTCAATCGAATTAACTCCTAGATCAATTGAAATCACAAAGCGGATTGAAATATCATCCAAACAATCTATTATTAAAATTCAAAATTAGGATATAAATCTATAACCTATTTCGTTTTCAATCCTAAACATATTCATAATCATGAAAATCGAAAAGAGGATTGAAGAAGAAGATGAACATTCACATAGAAATTAGAATACCAAACCAGAACTCAAATTCTCCTTGCTTGGACTGGATCCTTAGATTGATTGATTATTTAGCCTTCCATGATCATCATCAATGTAAGAGCCACAAAATTTGTATGAGAAAAATAAAAGAATAGATATGAAAGGAAAAAGAAAAATAAAGAACAATGAAGGACAATTGAGAGAAAAAGAGAGAACTTTTTAATTCTGAAAACTTCTACAAGAAACTACAAATTCTATTTGTGCTCAAATGAAGTGTGTATCTTCACTAACTAATTGTACTAAAATATAGTGAATGAGTCAGTAGGAAAGGATGGGCCATGATTAGGCCCATCTAATCTAACTAATTACTAATTACGCCAATTCGTAGTCTAAAACTCGAGTGCAGAGGTTCTGACTTCCAAGCCTAAAAATGACCCACAAAATGACAGAATTGGCCTCGGCTTATCTAGGACAAAATTGTAGATCTTTTCCTTATCTTTCCAGGGACTACTCATATGCGCCATTTGGAGTTTTGTAGAACTCTCCAGGTTCTGCACAAGGAAGATAGGTCAATTAAGTAAAAAAATCTGGAAATAAGCAACAATTATCAATTAAGCTCATTTGTTTGCCTAAGACAAAAACTGAGTTAGAATGAGAAAATAAGAGTCCAAGAGAAGTCGAATAAGTTAAGAAGAATAGAAAAATATTAAACTAAAAACACTCAATCAAAATACCCCACACTTAAACTTTTGCACTCCTAGGCAAAACTAAAAGAAAGACTAAGAGAAAATTCAAACTAAAGTAAACCACAAACTAAAAGAAAGGTATGAACAAGGCACACACAATTTTCAATGGATCCTAACAATGCACAAAAGTGAGAAAGATGAAAAATGGAAGAATGATATTAAGGTAATAAACAATCCATGAACACATGATCACAACATGCAAAATGAAAAAGTATTCAAGTTAAAATTAAGAATGAACCAAGGTGATAGAAATCTCTCAAACACCACATGCAAAGAGAAACACTCAACTTCTTCTAATGTGTATGGGTTTATGTTTACACTCAAACACCACATGTAACTAGAATATCTAAATTTTGACAAGACTCTAATTCATTCAACTTGAAATACACATGCATCAAAAGACTAAAAGGACTTTATTGGTTTGTAATATATGGCTTAGGTAAAGGGTGGATAAAAGAAGGATATTTAGGCTAAAACTAAGAGAAAAGAGGGGCAATAGGGAGTAAGCCAACAACTAAAATAAGGGGTAGAAACAAAGAATGAAAGAAGCAAGGTGGATAACAATAAAATAAAAAGAACTTATATAGATTAAAATGAACCACAACAACTTTTATTGCAATTTTTTTTTGCTTGTGCTTTTTTTTTTTGAACTTTTACTTTTTATACTCTTTCTTTTCTTTTCTTCCAAATAAAAAAAAATACAAATCCCCCACACTTGTTTGAAACCCACTCCCAAAACAATTCCACGCCCAATTTTCTCTCTAAAGTTAGGATAACATGGTTTTCCACTTTTTGGCTTGTAATGAGCTACACAAGAAAGAAAAGGTTAAAGGCTCGAAAAGGGTGATAATGGATATCAATGCAAGGTAGGTTTATTTGGCTAGTGGCTAAAAGAAAGAAGGCCTAAATCATCTCAATCAATGCATGTGCAAAAAGGAATGACAAGAGAGACAAGACAAAACCTAGAGTAATCTAGCACAAGAGTGAAATCACACATGAAAGAACATAAATGAAATAATGTGATTCATCCACAAAGGCCCAAAAACTCACAAGGCATAATTCTATCACACATGATCTATCTTAAATTCTATTTCTCAAGCCTAATTATCACTTCAACAATTGCAACAATGATTCACATCAAGCAGGAAACCTTTCAATCCAACAAAAATGAGTACATTTCTCACAATTTATACAAGTTGTAAATCCTATGAAAAACATGATTTTATTTTCCGAATGTAAAAACAAAATAACAAAAAGACAAAATAAATGCAGCAAAATAATAACAGAAATAGAAACAGAAAATAGAAAATAAAAAATGTTTTTATAATCCTTCACCCCACACTTGAAATGCACATTGTCCTCAATGTGAGTATGCAATGAAATGCAAACAAAGAGACAACAAATAAAAGAAAGGAAAAGGAAACTCCCCAAATGTCATTCAAGGCATATCATCACATAAAATTGGCAAGACCAAAGAGAGGTCTGCCACAAGCTCCTCCTCTACTTGCATGCTCTTATGAAATAGCTTAAGTTGGTGACCATTCACTTTGAAGACCTTGCCGGTAACTTCATTTTTAATCTCAACTGCACCATGGGGAAAAACATTAGCAATAACAAAAGGTCCATCCCATCTAGATCGAAGTTTACCAGAAATAAGCTTAATGCGAGAGTTAAACAAGAGCATTTTTGACCAATATGGAACTTCTTCCAATGAATCCTAGATTCATGAAATCTCTTCACTTTCTTCTTGTAAATTTTGGAGTTCTCATAGACTTCTAAGTGGATCTCTTCAATTTCTTGCAATTGAAGCTTTCGTTCCATACCCGCTTCATCAAATGTCATGTTACAACTTTTCACTGCCCAATAAGAACGATGCTCAATCTCCACCGGAAGATGACATGCCTTAACAAAAACCACCCTAAAGGGAGACATCCCCAAAGGTGTTCGGTAAATGGTCCTGTGAGCCCATAAAGCATCTTTAAGTAACTTGCTCCAATCCTTCTTGTTGGGTTGCACTACCTTCTGTAACACTTGCTTGACCTCTCTATTAAAAACCTCTGCTTGCCCATTTGTTTGGGGATGATAATCTATAGCAACTCTATGCACAACCCCATACTTATGAAGCAAGGATGCCAATGATCTATTAAAAATTTGGCTCCCCTGGTCACTGATAATGGCTCTAGGCACACCAAACTTGCAAAAAAATGTTGGATCTCACAAAATCCACAACAACTTTAGAATCATTCATTCTGGTGGCCTTGGCTTCAACTCGTCTAGAAACATAATCAATAGCAAGCAGAATATATGAAAAAGCATTAGAAATAGGAAATGGACCCATAAAATCAATACCCCACACATCAAAAACCTCACAGAAAATAATGGGTTGTTGAGGCATCTCATGCCTATGTGTAATGGTCCCTCCTGCTCTCTGACACTACTCACAAGTGGTGGTAAAATGATAAGCATCTCTGAACATGGTGGGCCAATAGAACCCACTGTCCAATACTCTCCTAATAGTTTACCAAGGACCAAAATGATTGTCGGTAGGTGTGCCATGACAAAACTGAAGAATAGACTGAATCTCATGATCTGGCACACACCTACGGATCACTTGATCACTACCAAACCTCCACAAATAAGGATCATCCCACACATAATATTTAGCATCACTTTTAAGTTTATCTATTTGAGACCTAGATGCATGAGGCGGAACAACAGATGCAACAATGAAATTCACAATATTAGCAAAACAAGGTGTAATATGTGATGAATGCAAGTGCATCAAATGCTCATTAGGGAAATTATCCCTAATAGGAAAGGATTCAACAGGTCCCTCAATCCTGCTCAAATGATAAGCAACCAAGTTTTCCGCACCACTCTTGTCCTTAATCTCAATATCAAACTCTTGAAGAAGAAGCACCCACCTGATCAATCCAGGTTTAGTATCAGGCTTCTTCAACAGGTACTTCAAAGCTACATGGTCAGTAAAGACAGTGATATAGGAACAAAACAAATAAGATAGGAATTTATCTAAAGCAAAAACAATAGTCAAAATCTCTTTCTCAGTGGTGGTATAGTTAACTTGGGCTGCATCTAAAGTGCGTGAAGCATAAGCAATGACATGGGATCATTTATCAACTCTCTGTGACAACATAGCCCTAACTACATAATTAAAGGCATTACACATGAACTCAAAGGGAAGTTCCCAATTTGGTGGCTGCATGATAGGAGAGGTAGTAAGCTTCTTCCTCAATTCCTCAAATGACTCTTTGCAAGGCTGGTCAAACATAAAGTCTTACGTCCTTTTGGAGAAACTTCGACAATGGCAGTGCAATCTTGCTGAAATCCTGGATGAATCTCCTATAAAAACCTACATGTCCAAGAAAAGAACGCACTTCCCGCACAGAAGCGAGGTAAGGTAGAGAAGTAATAACATCAATCTTGGCCTTATTGACCTCAATACCTCTACCAGAGACCAAATTCCCTAAGACTATACCTTCATGTACCATAAAATGACATTTCTCAAAGTTAAGAACAAGGTTAGTCCCAATACATCGGTTAAGAACTTTAGATAGACTATCTAAACATGCATCAAAAGAGGAACCATAAACAGTGAAATCATCCATAAACACCACCTTGCAACTCTTTAATAAATCAGAAAAGATACTCACCATGCACCTTTGGAAGGTAGGAGGTGCGTTGCATAGGCCAAAAAGCATCTTAGTGTAGGCAAATGTGCCAAATGGACAAGTGAATGTGATCTTGTGTTGGTTGGTCCTTCGGTGGAATATGAATATGCATGTAACATGAAAAATCATCAAGGAAGCAATAATGTGATTTACCTGCCAACCTCTCCAGAACCTGGTCAATGAAAGGGAAAAGGAAATAGTCCTTGTGAGTTGTCTGGTTAAGTCTCCTGTAGTCAATGCAAACTCGCCAACTGTTGGCTACTCTAGCCAGAATCAACTCATTATTTTGGTTTTTCACAATAGTGATACCCGACTTCTGAGGGACCACTTAGACAGGTGAAACCCAAGTGGGATCTGAAATGGGATAGATGATCCCTATAGCTAGTGACTTTATCACTTCCTTCTTTACCACATAAAGAATTGTGGGATTTGGCCTCCTTTGTGGCTGCCTCACCGACCTAGAATCATCCTCCAAGAGTATCCGATGCATGCAAATGGAAGGATTTATTCCAAGAAGTTCAGCAAGTGTCCATCCAATGACCTTTTTGTGGCCTCTCAAAACATGCAGCAACATCTCTTCATGCTTAAGTGACAGGCTACTAGATATAATGACTAGAAGCTTCTGAGCATCATCTAAATATACATATTTAAGGTGCTCAGGTAGTGACTTCAGCTCCAAGGAAGATGGCTGAATGATGGAAGGCAAGGAAAGACTAGTGGCTGAGGGAAGGGAGATAGAAGAATCAGAACCTGTATCTGTACCTGTAACACAATCAAAGTGAAGTGCGAAGGAAATCTCCGCACAAATACTACACACAATAGCAGAATCATCATCATAGGTACAATTGCAAGAACCAAGATCAAAATTAGAAAAATCAGAAAGTAAATCTATACAAAGATCTACACTATCTACTGCAACATCAATGATATCAACAAGAAAGACAAAATGCTCCTCTACAGGATGTCTCATGGCCTCAAAAATGTTGAACTGGACAACGTCATCACCAAACTCCATGGTAAGAGTTCCTGAATGCACATCAATTTTGGTCCTGGCTGTCATCAAGAATGGTCTCCCTTGGATCAATATGGAACCATGGCTGGAAGACTCATTCTCCATATCTAAAATGTAAAAATCTGTAGGAAAAATTAAATCATTAACTCGCACCAGCACATCTTCAATAAGTCCAAGTGGAAGCACAACATTCATGTTGCCTAAGTGAATGAAAACGCCAGTGGGTTTCAAATCACCAAGATGTACTGATTTGTAAACTGATGTGGGCAGCATGACATCTGTAAAAGTACAATCTCCAATGGTGCAAGGGACAGTGAAAGTGCCAGGATCTTTGCACTTCTATGGCAAGGCGGATAGTGGGATGGCAAAAACATTTCTGCCCAACTTCACTTGCTCATTTCCCTTTAGCTTCCTCTTGTGGGTGCACAAATCCTTCAAGAACTTTGCATATTTTGGAATCTGTTTTATGGCATCCAAGAGGAGAATGTTGACTTCCACCCTCCCGAAGGCTCAAGCAGATCAGAATCAAGCTCCACTTTCTTTGTAGTCATGGATCTAGACGGAAAAGGTAGAGGAATCTATTTTGGTATAGAATCTGTTTTGGCACCATCATTAATTTTTTTACCAGCATTTGTTGAATTTGGAAGCTCCATGCCACTCCTCAAGGTAATAGCACTCACATTCTTTTGATTAATAACTAGTTGTGCTGGAATGTTGCTAGAACCTTGCTACTGCATCTGGTTGACAGTTGTAGCTAACTGTCCAATCTGAGTCTGTAGATCTTGGATGGTGGCACTGACATCTTGTTGAAACTGAACGTTGGTGGTTGCCATTTGCTTCATCAGGTCCTCTAAGGAAGGTCCAAAACTACTTTGCACAGGTTTTACAGGTATAGGTGCAGGCTGTTTGAATTGTGGCTGTTGTCTGAATGAGAGAGGTTGGTATTTGCTGTTGGAGGGTTGATATTACGGCTGTTGAGGTCTGAATGGTTGTTGTTGTTGTTGTTGTGGACTAGGACCATACCTCAAATTCGGGTGATCTCTCCAACCAGGATTATAAGTGTTGGAGTAAGGATTATATTGTTGTTGAGGTCTAAATGACTATCCAGATTGTATGGCAAAAACTTCAGTAGCTTGTTCTATTTCTTAGAGAGTGGGACATGCATCTGTTGGATGATCAGGTGCACAATAGATGCCACACAGCCTTGGTTGATTGGCTGCCATCATGTTTTGCTGTTGACCAATGGCAAGTTGTTTCACAAGGGATGTCAATTCTGTCAGTTTATTCTTTAACCTCCAGCTATCAGTAACCATAGAAACAAAAACTTCATTTGTAGTCACCTTGGATGTTGCTGCTCCTCTAGTACCAAATTGATGATAATTGGCTGCTATGTCAGAAATCAATTGTCTTGCAGCAAGAGGAGTCTTGTCAATCAAAGTGCCTCCACTGGCTGCATCTATCATACTCTTGTCCATCAACATCAAGACTTCATAAAAATACTGGATCAATAATTGCTCACTGATTTGATGGTGAGGATAGGTAGCACACAACTTGTTGAATCTCTCCCAGTACTTATATAATGTCTCTCCAGCTAGTTGCTTTATACCACAAATTTCTTTTTGGATGGATGATGTTCTGGATGCAAGGAAGAATTTCTCCAAAAATATTCTCTTTATATTTGTCCAAGTGTTGATAGGATCTGATTGAAGGTACAACTAGTCATTGGCCACACCATCCAGAGAGAATGGAAATGTCTTTATCTTGACATAATCCTCATGAATGTCATGTGGTCGCATGGTGGAACACACTACATGAAACTCCTTAAGATGCTTGTGTGGATCTTGACTTGCAAGACCATAAAACTTTGGAAGCAAATGGATAGGTCTAGATTTTAGCTTATAACTAACCTCAGTCTCAGGATATTGAATACACCAAGGTTGATAAAAAATATCAGGTGTAGCAAAATCCTTAACAGTTAGGTTGTTATCAGCCATTGTATCAAAAAAAATTTAGAATCAAGATGTTCAAAATTAGAAATAGACTCAGAAACAGAAGACTCAGAAGACACTATACTACTATCTAAAACAATAGTATCAAATTCATCTAGATTACTATTATTTCTGCTCAATCTGTGAAATGTCCTATCTATCTCAAGATCATATGAATGCAAGTCACTTGATTGAGACCTAGTCATGCACAGTTCAACTCATCAAAGAAAAAAATCACAGAAATAATAGAAGTAACAAACAACTACTCTACCCGGACACTATTCATAATATTTGCTAAATATACATTAAAAAATGCAAAATTGGCCCAATTTTTTTTT
>QARZ01040703.1:85016-104670 GCA_013407115.1 Glycine latifolia | reverse complement strand
TAATTCTAAAAGTATCATTTTGAGTCAAATACAAATCACTAGTGATTTCAAAGAGCACATTAAGCTAGGACAACAGAGAGATTCAGATTTTCAACAAATTTTAACTCAAGTCCAAGAAGGAAAATTGCAAGATTTTGAGGTGAATAATGATGGGTTGTGGACTTATTAAAAGAGAATATGTGTACCCAAGATTAATGGTTTAAGAAAGAAAATTTTGAGTGAAGCTCACAAAAGTAATTTTACAATGCATCCTGGAATCACTAAGATGAATCAAGATTTGAGGAGAATGTTTTGGTGGCCTGGCATGAAAAAGGATATAGCAAAATTTGTAGGAAAGTGCTTAGTATGTCAAAAGGTAAAAATAGAACATCAGAAACCTTCTAGCGCTTTGCAACCTTTAGAAATTCCTCAGTGGAAGTGGGAAAATATATCAATGGATTTTGTGGTAGGATTACCTAGGAATGTTTCTGGTCACGACTCAATTTGGGTCATTGTAGATAGACTTACTAAGTCAGCTCATTTTATACCTATTAGGATTTCTTATCCATTAGAAAGATTAGCTCACTTGTATATATAGGAAATAGTTAAATTACATGGTGTACCTTCCACTTTGATTTATGATAGAGACCCCCGTTTTACTTCTAGGTTTTGGGGAGCATTACAAAAAGCATTTGGAACCAAGTTATGCTTAAGTACTGCTTATCATCCCCAAATGGATGGACATAAATAGAAAGAACCATACAAACCCTAGAAGACATGTTGAGAGCTTGTGCGATAGACCAACAGGGTTCTTGGGAGAAATATTTACTATTAGCAGAGTTTGCCTATAATAATAGTTATCATATAAACATAGGAATGTCTCCATTTGAAGCTCTGTATGGTAGGAAATATCAGTCTCCTTTATGTTGGTACGAATCTGGCGAAACAAGTCTCTTGGGTCTAGACCTGGTAACTCAAACCACAGAGCAAATAAAAAAGATTAGAGAGAAATTGGTAATAGCTCAGAATAGACAAAAACATTATGCTGATAAAAGAAGAAAACCTTTAGAATTCCAAGAAGGAGAACATGTTTTTCTTAAAGTTACTCCAATTACAGGAATAGGGAGAACAATGAAGGTCAAAAAGTTGAGTCCTCGTTTAATTGGTCATTTCCAAATTTTGAAGAGGATAGGTATAGTAGCTTATCATATAGCTTTACCACCAAATCTCTCTAACCTTCACAATTTTTTTCATGTCTCTCAACTCCGTAAATATATTTATGACCTGAGTCATGTTTTAGAATCTGAATCAATACAATTAAAAGATAATTTAACTATAAACTTGCCCCCAACAAGAATTTTGGATAGAGAAAGAAAGCAATTGAGAAATAAGTCTGTATCATTGGTAAAAGTAGCATGGGGACAAAGGCGTTTGGAAGAGTATACCTGGGAGTTGGAATCAGAAATGAGAATGAAGTATCCTAAATTGTTTACAGGTATTTACAAATTTTGAGGACAAAATTTTCTTTTTAGAGGGGGTGAAAAGTAACATCCTCAAAATTATATTTTGAGTTTATATTTGAATTATGGAAGTATAATATAGAATGTGTTTGAACATAAGCTACCCAATTTTGGATTAATAAAAAATGAATAAATACTTTAAAAGAATCCATGTAAAACAACCATAGAATAAGCATAACTAATTAAATTAATAGAAAGAAAATTTGGTAAACCAAAGTCAAAGAAAAGTCAATGTGAAGTCAATAAAGTGATCGAGACAAAATTAAAAACAAGATTCTTGAACAATCTTGAATGATCATGAACGTGGAAGCCTAGGGACTTAAGAGTGAAGAAAGATCTTCAGCCAAACTGATGGACTCCAAAATTGGATCAAGTCCTGTTTGCCCTGATCTTCCTTGCAATGGAACTCAATCTTCAATTGGAAGAAAACCAGAATGTGAAATGCTCTGTTTTAGGACAGCTTTTTAGGTTTTGTGATTTAAGAATTGGAATAATGGAAGAAGAATAGAAATGGATTAGGGATGACACCATGGAATAGGAATTCCAATAAGTCTTGCAAGAATCACCACAATAGCTCAGAAGCCATTGATAAGAAACAAGAAGTTCTTGACTAAGAACAAAGGGAGAAAACTCTCACCAACAATTCAACAATTGTATTGATTCACCAAAGATGGAATATCCTTTTTACATGCATTTTGGGACCTTATATAGGCCACAAATTATTAAGCTAATTAACCCTAAATGACATGTAAATGTAAGCTAAAATGAAGCCCAAAACGTAGCTTGTAGGACAAGCTTTACATAAGTGACCTTTGGCTTCCAAAACTGTGCAGTAACTATCTGGAACTGATATAATCGATTACTTCGTTATGGTAATCAATTAAATCAGGCAAAACTGAAATAATCGATTATTTCGACAAAATAATCGATTACGGCAGAACGTCCAAGATTCTTGATTGCTTCTAAATAATCGATTATTCAACGAAATAATCGATTACGGCAGAAAGTCTATGATTCCTAATTGCTTCTAAACATCCTGTAATTGATTACCAAACCCAAATAATCGATTAAGGCAGTAACTACTTATTTACAAATGTTTTATTGAATTTCTCTCAACAAGTACTGGAATTTATTGAACTAAAGTGGACTTGAGACACCAAAATCCAGCTCTTATCGTCCTTGATAAGGTTTGTAACTTCATGCTTGCCCAAGTTGGCTTGAATATGGTCTTGAAGTGCTTGAGTCCTAGCTCTTGTCATTGGTCCTATGAAGCTCACCAAAGGAAGTGCTTCAAGCTCCCCTTCTAGACCTTTGGCTTGACTTGGACCTCCATCATACCCTCCTTCTTGGAAAGAACTTGTCCTCAAGTTTGCCTCCTCATTTGTACCTACATCATACAATGAAAGGTCACAAATATTGAAAGTATTACTCACACCATACTCACTAGGCAATTCAAGTTTGTAAGCATTGTTGTTGATTTTCTCTAGAATCTTGAAAGGTCCATCTCCTCTAGGTTGGAGCTTGGATTTCCTTTCATGAGGAAACCTATCCTTTCTTAAATGAAGCCACACTAAATCTCCTTCATTAAAGATCATTTGCTTCTTGTGTTTATTGGCTTGCTTTGCATATTGTTCCATCTTTCTCTCCACATTGGCCTTCACTTGTTCATGCAACTTCCTAATATAAGAAGCTTTAGACAAAGCATCACTATTAACCATAGAAGAAGTGTTAGGTAAAGGCAATAAATCAAGAGGAGTTAAAGGATTAAAGCCATAAACAATTTCAAAAGGAGATAAAGAAGTAGTCTTGTGAACTACTCTATTGTAAGCAAACTCAATGTGAGGTAGGCACTCCTCCCAAGTTCTCAAATTCCCCTTGATGTAGCACCTAAGGAGTTGTCCCAATGTTCTATTTACCACTTCGGTTTGTCCATCCGTTTGTGGATGACAAGTTGATGAAAATAAGAGTTTTGTACCAAGCTTTCCCCACAATGTTTTCCAAAAGTGGCTAAGGAACTTTGTGTCTCTATCACTCACTATGCTTCTTGGTAGTCCATGTAATCTCACCACTTCCTTGAAGAAAAGATTGGCCACTTCACAAGCATCATCACTTTTATGACAAGGAATGAAGTGTGCCATCCTTGAAAACCTATCAACAACAACAAAAATAGAATCCTTTCCCCTCTTGGATCTTGGAAGACCAAGTACAAAATCCATAGAAATGTCAACCCAAGGGGAGTTAGGAATAGGCAAAGGTGTATACAAACCATGAGGCATCAATTTAGATTTAGCTTGATGACAAGTAATGCATTGAGAAATAAGCGTATGCACATCATGCCTCATTTTTGGCCAAAAGAAATGTTCACATAAAATAGCCAAAGTTTTCTCCACACCAAAGTGCCCCATCAAATTATTCTCATGAGCTTCTTTAATGAAAAGTTCTCTCAAAGAGCTTTTAGGAACACACAATCTCTTTTCCTTGAATAAGAAACCATCATGTCTAAAATATCCTTGATGAGCCCCTTTCTCACACAAAGCAAAAATACTAGAGAAGTCATGATCACTTTCATACAATTCCTTAATGTGATTAAAGCCAAGCAATTTAGTTTCAAGCATAGAAATCATGCAATGCCTTCTTGATAAAGCATCCGCTACAACATTCAATTTTCCTTGCTTGTGTTTAATTACATAAGGAAATTGCTCAATGAACTCAACCCACTTAGCATGTCTTTTGTTGAGTTTGCCTTGACTTTTCAAATATTTAAGGGATTCATGATCACTATGTATCACAAATTCCTTAGATAAAAGATAATGTTGCCACGTTTGCAAGACTCTAACAAGTGCATACAATTCTTTATCATAAGTGGAATAGTTCAAACATGCACCTTTCAATTTTTCACTAAAATAAGCAATAGGATGTTTATCTTGAATTAAAACCCCCCCCAATGCCTACATTAGATGCATCACATTCCAATTCAAAAGAAGCATTAAAATTAGGCAATGCAAGAATTGGTGCATGAGACAATTTATCTTTCAATGTTTGGAAAGCAATTTCATGCTCTTGCTTCCAAGAGAAGCTCACGGTTTTCTTCACAATTCATTCAAAGGAGAAGCAATGGTGCTAAAATCTTTAACAAATCTCCTATAAAAACTTGTCAAACCATGAAAACTTCTAACATCTTTCACACTTGTTGGAGTTGGTCACTCCATGATGGCTTTCACTTTCTCTTGATCCACTTGGACTCCTTGAGCACCTACTACAAAACCTAAAAATACAACTTGTGAAGTGCAAAAAGAACATTTATCAATTGCTCCATATAAGGTTTCCTTTCTAAGCACCTCCAAGACGCTTTTAACATGCATTAAATGATCATTTAAATTGGCACTATAAACAAGAATATCATCAAAGTACACAACCACAAATTTGCCTATAAAGTGTCTAAGCACATGATTCATAAGTCTCATAAAAGTACTAGGTGCATTAGTTAAACCAAAAGGCATAACTAACCATTCATAAAGCCCAAATTTTGTTTTGAAAGCCGTTTTCCATTCATCCCCTTCCCTCATCCTTATTTGATGATAACCACTCTTAAGATCAATTTTAGAGAAAATAGTAGCACCATGCAATTCATCTAAATGATCATTAAGTCTAGGAATGGGATGCCTATACCTTATGGCAATATTGTTGATTGCCCTACAATCCGTACACATTCTCCAAGTTCCCTCCTTCTTAGGCACAAGAATAATAGGCATAGCACAAGGACTCATACTCTCACGGATCCACCCTTTTTCTAGTAGCTTTTCTACTTGTGCTTGTATCTCCTTTGCTTCCATTGGTGAAGTTTTGTAAGCTGGCCTATTAGGGAGTGAACAACCTGGAATTAAATCAATTTGATGTTCTATGCCTCTTAAAGGAGGCAAGCCATTAGGCACTTCCTTTGGAAAGACATCATGATAGTCTTCCAAAAGTGATTGCATAGCTTTGGGGCAATTCTTCACCTTTCGTTTCAAGCTGCAAACAAAGAGAGTTAGGAAGCATATAATAAAGAGGTTGTTGGGCCAATAACACTCTCTTAACTTGCTTTTCACTCAAGAACAAGCTCTCTTTAATCTCATGAATTTTTTTGTTATCATTTTCTTTTTCCTTTCTTTTTTTCTCACTAGTTTTTCTCTTTGGCACCTCACTTTTTTTCTCCTTTTTAGGTGCAGTATTTTTTTTCAACTCCTCAATCCTCTTTTCTTTTATCTTTATTTGATCCTCACACACTTGTCTAGGAGTCAAAGGCCTCAAAATAATTTTCTTGCCTAGGTGCTCAAACTCAAAAGTGTTCTCCATGCCATTGTGTATCACTTTCCTATCATATTGCCAAGGCCTACCAAGAAGAATATGTCCAGCCTCCATAGGAACAATATCACAAAGAACATTATCATGATAAGCATTAATAGAAAAAGGAATGAGCACTTCTCCACTTTCACTAAGCCATTGTAGCTTGTATGGCTTTGGATGTTTTGTGATTGGCAAATGCAATTTCTCCACAACTCTTGTGCTAGCAACATTGGTGCAGCTCCCACCATCAATGATAAGTGAACATACCTTGTCCTTTACCAAGCATCTTGTGTGAAAAATATTTTCTCTTTGAGTCTCCTCTTTTTCTAGGCAAAAGTTGCTCAACATTCTTCTTACCATCAAGAGATCACCCTCTTCGGCCTCTACAAGTGTAAGTTCTTTTTCTTCTTCACTTGAAGCACTCTTTGAGTCACTTGAAGACTCACTTCTTACGTCTCCATCCTCAAGCAGAATCATAGTTCTTTTGTTAGGACATTGAGAAGCAATGTGTCCCTTGCCAAGACACTTAAAACACTTGATATTGCTTGATCTTCTTGGAGTTGGCTCCACCATTTTTTTTCTTGGGCTCTCCACCTTTACTTCTTTATTTTTCTTAGGAGAAACCTCTCTTTTTGGCTTGTCCCTCCAGCTGGAAGTTGCAGCCCCCTTGGAGAATTTGGAAGCTTTTCTCCTCTTTAGTTGTTGTTCCACCCTTTGAGCTTTGTGGACTAGCTCCTCAATTGTTGCATATGAATGTAGCTCTATCACATCTTGAATTTCTCTATTCAAGCCATGAAGGAACCTAGCCATTGTTGCTTCTTGAACCTCCACAATCTCAGCCCTTATCATCATCAACTCCATTTCCTTATAGTATTCATCAACACTTTTGACACCTTGGAAATGTCTTTGAAGCTTGTTATGGACTTCCCTTGCATAATAAGCTGGAACAAATCTTCCTCTCAAGCATGCCTTCAAGTCTTCCCAAGAATTTTCACTTTGTCTCCTCATCCTCCCTATATCCACTTGAATTTGTTTCCACCATGTCAAAGCATAACCACCAAACTCCAAAGTTGCTAGAGTAACTTTCTTGTCTTCCTCAAAATGTTGACATAAGAAAATTTGTTCAACTTTCATCTCCCACTCAAAATATTCTTCCGGATCATTATTGCCAAGGAATTTTGGAATTTTTATTTTCACTCCACCCAATCCTCCATTCCTCCTATCTCTTTCCTCTCTTCTCACCCTCTCATTTTCATCATCTCTATTTTCTCTCCTATGATTGTGCCTCCTATTATGTTCTTTTCTATCATCCCTCTCACTCCTCTCATCATAATAATTTCCTCCATAAGAAGAAGCATACTCACTCAACCTCCTACCATTATGAGCCTCTCCATCCACACTCTCCATTGGTTGACTCCTCCTTTGTCTCCCTTCAATTTTGGCCTCCAATTCAGTTTTCAATTCTTTCATTTGTTTTGTCATAGCTTTCATCAACCTAGAGGTCCTAGGTGACAAAGCTTCTCCTCCACTTGAACTCATCCTTCAAAAGAAATGGTTAGCAAAACACAAGTATATATATAAGAATTTCTCACCACTCTCTAAGTGTTTACTCTCACTCTCGTGTTTGCACACTTTTAAGGCTTTTTCTATAATGTTCTCTCTTGCCTTTTTCCACTCTTTTCCTCTCTATAGTTCTTAAACAAAAACTTCTAATCAAATCAAGCATCTTTACTATAGTGAAATATGAAATGATTCTAGACAAGGCTTAAGAGTCCAAAGAATAGAAAACTTCTAAGACAAAACTTTTGGAAATTTAAAGAGACAAGAAACAAAGCAAAATTTAGAAAGGACTACTCAAATTGGAATTTAATGAGACAACTCAAGGAATACTATGGCTATACCAAACTGTACAAGGAGGATATGCCAATCAAATTCAATTGCTAGAAGCCAAATTTCATCAAATTTGCATGTTATACAAGTTCACTTGATTTTGTTGTTCAAAGGAAATTTTTGGAACTTGAAATTTGCTTCTAAATTCTGTTTTTGTTCACTTTTCCCAGCCACTAATCAATAATGTCTTTGGCTGTACACTTGATATATTTTTCTTTTGCTTTTGGATTGTTTCTTTCACAAACTTTTTTTCAGCTTTTCTTTTTCTTTTGAACAAGTTCAAAAACCTTAAAGAAATTCAATGGATCACTAAAATATGATGTATAACAACTGTAAAATTTGCTTCTAACAACTCAATTCAGTTTAGGCATGAGAGTAGAATCAAAACAAGTGGTTACACAACACAAAAACACTACAAACAAAAGAAATTCAATGGATCACTAAAATATGATGTATATCCTTTTTACATGCATTTTGGGACCTTATATAGGCCACAAATTATTAAGCTAATTAACCCTAAATGACATGTAAATGTAAGCTAAAATGAAGCCCAAAATGTAGCTTGTAGGACAAGCTTTACATAAGTGACTTTTGGCTTCCAAAACTGTGTAGTAACTATCTGGAACTGATATAATCGATTACTTCGTTATGGTAATCGATTAAATCAGGCAAAACTGAAATAATCGATTATTTCAACGAAATAATCGATTACGGAAGAACGTCCAAGATTCCTGCTTGCTTCTAAATAATCGATTATTCAACGAAATAATCGATTACGGCAGAAAGTCTATGATTCCTGATTGCTTCTAAACATCCTGTAATCGATTACCAAACCCAAATAATCGATTAAGGTAGTAACTACTTATTTACAAATGTTTTATTGAATTTCTCTCAACAAGTACTGGAATTTATTGAACTAAAGTGGACTTGAGACACCAAAATCCAGCTCTTGTCGTCCTTGATAAGGTTTGTAACTTCATGCTTGCCCAAGTTGGCTTGAATATGGTCTTGAAGTGCTTGAGTCCTAGCTCTTGTCATTGGTCCTATGAAGCTCACCAAAGGAAGTGCTTCAAGCTCCCCTTCTAGACCTTTGGCTTGACTTGGACCTACATCACAAACTCCACGTACACTTAAGCCATAAATGAAGGAATATTTGTCATGATTAGATTAGGATAAATATCTTCAAGGATAGTTACCATGTAACTAAACTAACTCTAACTGAGTTGGAATCTAATTAATTCACTTACTATCTAACTAAATAAACTATATAATAGCTGCTGAACTTCCAAAATTTCTACACAAATAAACTCTAACTCCGAAACTCTATCTCTCACGGCCTATAAACTTTTCACTTGGTGCTTTTTTTTCAATTCTCATTTCCTTAATTGTTGGATATAGGGGGAGCAACAAGAAGATGAAGCTTGTGCCTTAGAAGAATGTTTTGAGCTTTTCACATGCCTTGAAGGTTGTAATTTAATTTAAGTGTATGAGAAGCCAATCTTTTGATCCTTGCATTACATGCACATAATCATCAACATGCTTACATGTTTTTATTAAAAGTATCAAAGCTATTCATGTTTTTAAAAGAAATCAATAAGTCATGGTTAATGTTTTTGAAAAAATGTAATCTTACTGCTTTAATCAATTACACAGTGGTTTAATCGATTATTTGCTTCGTTTTAAATTTGGAAAAGCCATGATGAACATTTTAATCGATTACATGACTCGTAATCAATTACATAGTAAAAACAAAAGCTTGCGATGAACTTCACTACTTTAATCGATTATATCTCAGATTAATCGATTATTCTGTTCGTTATAAACCTAGAATGAAGCTATGAACAATTTAATATATTAAAAGACAATTTAATTGATTACATAAGCCATTTAATCAATTATTTGGCACGTTGTAATCGATTACAGTCTATTACAAAAAGTTGTTATAAATTGAATGAAGGCTTGTCTATTTTTCTAACTTGAACACTTCGAATTTTTTGAATATACACAAGCCTTCTCAAAGTTAGAAAGTGATTTTCTGAGTTAACTAAGTTCTTGTCCCACTCTTTAATCTTCATGGGTTTTGAATGATTTCTTGGGCAAGAGTTTTCAAAGAAGTTTTGGAGAGCATGTTCTGAAATCCTTTTCTGCAATTCAATTCTGATTAGTAAACTACATGCATTCATATTTATTGGATCATCAAGTTGTTTCTCTCCATTTTCTCTAGTTGTAAATTTTTTTTTGTATTTTTAGTTATTTGAAGCTATTGTAAAGGATTCTTTGAAGCTTGTGCTAGAGTAGTGTTCTCTAAGGGAAGAACATAGTAGTGTTCTCTAGTTCTTGATCACTAGAAGTCTAATAGGGTTTTAGATTTCTTTTATTTATCTTGTGTTGATTTCTCATTCATTAATTTCTATTAATTATCTTGTTCATTTGTTCTTAGTGTTATTATCATTACTCAACAAGTCCTATTTTAAGCAATTGATTTCTTAGGCTGAGTGGTTTGATTGATTAGAAGAATTCTTGGTTTAAAAATAATTAAGATCCTTAACCCTGATTTTACAAATAAATTTTAAAAGGCCAAGTTTAAACCAATTCACCCCCTCTTGGTTATTGTGGGTATTCCTATTGTTTTCATTAATTGCTTAGACTGTAGCCTCACGTCTATCATCTTATATGCTTCCATTTCTTCTTTCATCCGCATAAATACTTCCTTCCTTGAAGTTATTCAAGAAGGACAACTATCTACTTAGTTCATTTCAAAAATTAGATTTACTTGAGGTAGGCTAGGCTTCAATCTCTAGTCAAGTATTTGTTTAGATTAATTTATATGTTTAATCAGGCAGACTGTAGTTATTGTTTAGGTTGGAAATTATGTTATTTGAAGAATATTTTATGATGGGAAAATGTTGATTTTAACCATAAGATAGGTGATGATTTATAAGTTGAATTTTTAGCAATATTGGAAGTCACAATTGATGATTTTTAGAAGTGATTTGATGATCTATAGGGATGGTTAATATTAATTTTTGGAAGTAGAGGTTGAATGGTATAGAGACAAATGGTTCAAAGGCTTGAATATTAAATTTGAGGATGAAATAGTAAGGTGGTAAGTGATGATTTCCTTATTTACAGAAATATCAAAGCCCGACCAACCCGGACATAACTATTTATGTTATAACCATCCATGTTAATCACACCCCGGCCAACCTAACACGGCTATATAGGTTATAACCATCCAAATTGTACACACCCCGGCCAACCCTGACATAGCTATATAGGTTATAACCATCCAGATTGTACACATCCCACCCAACCCGGACATAACTATCTATGTTATAACCATCCATGTTAATCACACCCCGACCAACCCGGACACAACTATATAGGTTATAACCATCCAGATTGTACACACCCCGACCAACCCGGATATACTATGCATGTGATAACCATCCACGTTAAACTCATCCTGGCCATCCCGGATATAATTACTTATGATACACCCCTACAGGATAAACTCACCCCAGACATCCCGAATACACCCTTCCAGGATAAACTCACCCCGAACACACTACCCATGTTGTAACCATCCAGGTTCAATTCATCCCGGCCATCCCGGATACACTACCCATGTTGTAACCATCTCGGATACACTATGCATGTTATACTAATCCAAGTTAAACTCATCTCGGCCATCTTGGATACAACTATCCATATTATAACCATCCAGGTTATACTCATTCCGATCATCCCGGCTACACCAACTCGGTTTTTCCTACCACGTTAGATATCCATATATTATTAAGAGAAAAGAAAAGTATTATTGTTTATTAGTTAGACTACTAACATGATTTTTTGTAGCTTGAGGATATTCAATTATCCTGCCCAAGTTGGTATAATTTTGTTTGAATAAGTATGGCAATTTAACCATACTTTTGGTACGTATGATGTTATGATGGAAATATTTTCCATAAGATTATATGTGAATGATGAATTTTTGATGTGATGATATGTTGATTTATGTTTCCAAGTCTAGGACGAGATTTGTGAAACATAATATGAGACTACATCCAATATGAGATGTAGATACTAGGTGCAAATACATGGAATGACTAGCGTAAGACGGTCGCAGCATTTCTACACGAGGTGTAGCTACATATAGTACAAGATATAGAGGCCATGTGCACCTAGAAAAATTCATTTCATGCATTCATATAGTTACATAATGATTTTATGATGATTCACTAAGGTACTAACTTGTTTTGATGGTTTGGATTTTGCCTACTGAGAAATTTTATTTCTCACTAGATTCGTTTCATGTTTTATTTTAGATGGCATCAATCATCATATTTCTTGATGCGCTAGACCTTGGATGGTACACCAATGAAGAAAGAAACTCTTATATCTTAACCTTGCATCCCGTTATACGTGTATATATTTATTTTGGAACTCATTTTCCAGTCTCCGTACTTAGTGGACTGTTTAATCTGAATGATCCATTCCTACAGTTTGCTCCAGTTTATCCAAACTCGGCCATGGAATCGATAAACGTGGCCAGTGAAGAAGAAAGTATTGGAGAGATTTTCTGAAAATAAAGATATGTGTTGTAGGAATTTTGTACATAAATAATAATGTTAGGAAGTTAAAAGTAATGTATCCGAAAGCAATGACTTGTGTAACAAATGAACTTTGGCTACATATATATCAGTTTATAAAATTTTATGACTCCTATAAATTATACGCTTTAGAAACTCTATAGTAGGATCCGTTCAGTAAAGATAAGATACTTATTATTTAATGATTCTTAAAAATTTAACCCAAACAAAACTATAATATTTAGAATAATTTAGATCGTTACACCAACCACATGGTACAACAAATGCAAGGGTGAGTTTACTATATAAAACTAACAAGCATCAAATAACAACAATTGGAAAGGAAACAACATTAACAACCACAATCATTACCAAAAGTCCATCAGTCCAATACACATTTGGCAAACCCATTATCCAAATTCACTTCACAACTCAAACAATCATGCTCAGAATGATACATGCACTTGACTGATCTCTCAGAATGCAATGTTGTACCATCCTCATGGAAATAGCCTCTCTCAGGAAAATGATGTAGTAGCTCATCGAGGTCACCCTGTCGTGCACTGGTCGCTCCCCCCATGGTGATCAGCCCTAAGTCACAAGGGAGTTCCAAACAGGGTGATTGCCCCCTAGTACCCTGATAAGCGTTTGTCGTGTCGCTTCAAAACAATTAAACTAAGCTAATTCTATAGCACAGGATTAACCTAGGTCGACTCAAAGACACTATCAATATGGTTCTATCTTCAATTCACTACTAACAGTAAAGGGGATTTTTGTCGAACAGTTTGCAGGCGCGAAGTAAAAATTGTAAAAACACAAACTACGATTAAAGATCAATGCAGAAACTAACAAAATTGATAACAAGTAATGTAAAACAGATTAAAGAGCATCAATCCAATTCACCAAACCAAGCTATTCGAATCATCATCGTTCTCATAAATTTATCCTATTGTGAAAGTTCATTCAATTTCATTAGAAGTAGTTCAATCGAATTAACCCCTAAATTAATTGAAACCATAACTCTAATTGAAATATCATCCAATTAATCTGTGATTTATATTCAAAATTAGGAAATGAATCCATAACCTAATCCATTTTCAATCCTAAATGCATTCATAATCATGAAAACAGAATAGCAATTGAAGAAGAAAGTGAACATTCACACAGAATTCGAAATACTAAACCAGAACTCAAATTCTTCTCTTGCTTGGGTTGGATCCTTGGATTGATTGATTATTTAGCCATCCATGATCATCATCAATGAAAGCCCCATGAAATAAGTGCACGAAAATGGAAGGGAAAATGAAAATGAAGAACAAGGAAGAACAGTTGATAGAAAATAAGAGAAAGGGTTTCGATTCTAAAAACTTAAAAAGAGAAATGTAAAACTGTTTTTTCAAAATGAAATGTAAAGTAATAATTCCTCCTAATGTCACTAATATATAGTGACTAAGTCTGAAGAAAAGAATGGGCCATGAACAACCCATCAATTCTAATTATTTATGCTATTTATACCAATAAAAGTCCAACTCGCAGCCCAAAATACAAGTGTGGTGGTTCTGACTTCACAGCCTAAAATAACCCTCCAAATGGCAGAATTGGCCTCGGCTTATTTTTGGAAAACTTGTAGATCTTTTTGTTATCTTTCCATGGACTACAAGAACGCTCAATTTGGAGTTTTGTAGAGCTCTGTAGGTCCTATACAAGAAAGATACGTCAAGTGAGCATAAAATCCAAAAATACGCAACCATTAACAATTAAGCCCACTAACTTGCCTAAGACAAAAACTGAATTAGAATGGGAAAATAAAAGTCCAAGATAAGTCAAATAAGCTAAGAATGATAGAAAAATATTTAACTAAAGGCACTCCATCATACCCCCAGTATTTACTGTCCATCATTTTATTTTCATCAATGCAATTATGAAGTATGAAACATGGGCACCATCAATGCACTGACCATGGATAGATAGAGACCAAAATTTTAAACAATCCCTTTCTCTCTTGGGATGCTTAAAATTCATAAACCCACCCTTGCAAGGTTATCCAGTCATGCACCCCCCATGTACATACACAACATCACCGATACACTGACCAGGATAGATAGAGACCAGAATTTTAAACAATCCCTTTCTCTCTTGGGATGCTTAAAATTCATAAGCCCACCCTCGCAAGGTTATCCAACCGGCCAATGCAGCCCATGTGGACATACACAACATACAACCATGGGCACCATCAATGCATGATTTGGCTAGGAACACATCATTCCTCGCAAGGGTAACCATTCATGCACCCTCATGGGTATCCATGTGTATCCACATCACACAATGACATTGTTCACATCAACATTATTCGTCGTCAATGTCATTATCAACATCATCATCATCATGTCATCTTAATGTCATCAAGAACATCATCATCATTTTATTTCAATATTATCATCACAAACATCAATATTCAACATCATCAACTATATCATCATTATCTTATTTTAACATCATTAACTCAATCAACATTATCTCATTTCAATATCATCATCATAATCATCAATATCATCTCATATTAATATAATCATCAACATAATTTCATTGCAAGATCATCATCAGCATCACAAACAATCGCATTTTAAATCTATATACCATATGCCTGAGATTCACATTCCCCAGGTCTTCAAACAATACAAACCTCATTTATTCACAATCCATATTACCACGAGACTGGTAATTTAGGAAAATTCTAAATTAAAGAGGAGGGCTACAGTATAGAAAACAAATTTTTATGACCATTTAAAAATTTAGTAAAGAATTAAATAGAAGAATGCATTATAAAATTTTGGGCAGAGTCTCCTCTGTAATTAAAACTTTTCCCCAAAATTTAATCATTACAACAACAACATCATTCACAATTTTATCCATCAACAAGCAAATTCATCGCATCCCATTAGTTAAAAACATCATTTGTCTTGAAAATGAGCACACACAGGAACAAACACACATCACTCATAAATACATCGCATCCCATTATTTAAAAACTTAGTTTTTCTTGAAAAACCAGCATACAGTAGGGACATACAGTTATCTTCATAGTTGGAATCCTTGGCCCCCAACTATGGTATCAAAACTATAACCAAATAATAAACTCCCCTTACCTATCTATATCCATCTGTTAACTCCTTGAAACATCGTTTTGAGATTTCTCAAGTTCATGTGGTTTGGTCCAAACACAGAGCTCTATATACCAATTCGAAGATAATTTAGTATAGATTTCAAAGGCAAGGTCAAATACCTACTCAACTCGAAAAGGGACTAAATGGTGTTTTGGGAGTTCACATCAAAAGACATCATTTTGAAATTCTGATTACACCAATGTGATCGGGGTTCAACAAGGATCACAGAAATGACATCAATTTTATAAAAAGGAGACTTTTGCAACATCTCATTTTCCAAGGATTTTCAAAGGAAGTCTAAAACTCCTAACAATGGTACCCAAAACACAAGAGACACTAAGAAAAGCTTAAACTAGCTAGGAGAAGACAAAGGAAACCACGATTATCTCAAGGAAACCAAGAAAGAAGGATTGGAGGCTTCGTTCTCTACCAAATCTTTGAGTTGAGTTTTGAAGATTCCGTTCTGATTAAAGAGTTCCTCTCCGTACGGTGGTCAACGGCAAGCGACAGTGCCTCGTGGTAGTCACCGGCAGCCATGGTTGGTGGAGAGGAAAGGAAGGGAAGTTGGGTGCTGATTTTTGGTGAAGGAGACCATTTTCGTGATTTTGGACGCTGCTGCATGTTTTTAAAACCGACTTAACTTGCCCAGGCAAGCCAAAATGCCTGCCAAAATTCGCCTGGGTGAGTTGACCCAATTTTAAAATTTCTACTTCTGTGAAAAATTAATATCTCACGCTTCAAATGTTATTTCGCCAATCCCAACGGTCAAAAGTTACATATATGGGTAGAATCGTGATTTTACTAAAACAGGTTTTGTGTCAAACTCGGAATCACTCAATTACAATGCAGCTCAAACAAACTCCACATAACTTGACATCTACACCAAGTAATTGCACATCGATAATTCACATAACATTTCATCTAATCTAAACTAATCAAATAGTCAAATAACACAAGAAATACATCAAACATCTATTTTCAGTTATCAAAATTTCAGGGTGTTACAAAATAAATATCCCAGTATTATAATCATAATCTCATGTTATTCATAACCAAAATGTTATGCTTTATTCCTAGCAACGTAACGTAAAGAGTAAAATGATTCAATTCAAATTCTAAGAGTACTTTCCAGTCAAACTTAGAATCCAATTTCATGAAACTAGTGATCAAGTAGAATCAAACATTACGAACAAAATGAAATCACTAGTAATGAGTAGAAAAGATTCATATATATATATATATATATATATATATATATATATATATATATATATCAAATATCAGAAGAGATTCATAAGGGTACGAAGATTACATCCAATCCTTTGGAGAAACTAGTTGATCATTGTGTAGAGCACAAGATCAACAAAAAATATGATGAAGGAAGTGATCCACAATATTTTTATGCAAGATTTATTCTCTTTTCCTCTCTTTTCTCTCCTTTGTCTACGTTCTTCTTTCATTTTGTCTCCCTCTGGTTTGTTCTAGTTGTTGCCTCCCTTCATTTGAATGGATTTATACAATTTTGGTTCAAGAGGTGCCAAACCAACTCACCCAGGCGAGCTGAACTCGCCTAGACGAGTTGGTTACTTATGGCTAAAGAAAGGTAGCTCACCCAGGCGAGTTGGTTACTTCAAGAAGAAGTAATCCTAATATCCCAAGCGAGTTGATTGCTAGCCTGGGCAAATTTCACTCTGGAATTTTGTAATTTTAACCCTTTTGCCCTTCATCTTGGCTTGGTTTCTTAATCCAACAAATACCTATCAAAACTTTAGAATTGTATGGATAAATCTTCCAAATTTAAACAACATTTATAAATGTACGAAATATAAAACAACTAGAATTAAGGGAAGTTTATAATAAAACTAATGAAATCAAAAGATAAGTGTTAGCATTATAGTCCCAAAA
The DNA here is from genome assembly GCA_013407115.1 of Glycine latifolia. Classification (NCBI taxonomy): domain Eukaryota; kingdom Viridiplantae; phylum Streptophyta; class Magnoliopsida; order Fabales; family Fabaceae; genus Glycine; species Glycine latifolia. The sequence continues at coordinate 87,294 of QARZ01040703.1, read as the reverse complement.
ATAGCTAAAATATTACACTTATCAGTTGCAAGAGATGATCAGAAGCTTTCCACACCCTGACATTACTCAATAGAGACTAGTCCGTATATTCTATAATGGAGTGTGAAAATAGTATGAACACACACAATAACCAAGAGGGGGTGAATTGGTTTAAACTTGGTCTTTTAAAATCTTTAAAACAATCAGAGTATGAAGAATCGTATCACAAAAATACCCTTTGAAATCTTTCAGTCAATCAAGTGTCAACCTTCAAAGAAAGCAATAGCTAGAAATATATTTTTGTTGATCTTGAAAAGATTATCCAAATGAATGACAATTAATGACAGTACGAAGAGATAAAGAGAAAGTACTCAACACCAAAAAATATATCGGTTCTTTTCTCAACTTGAGAAGCTACATCCAGTTTCTTCCAACCAACTTGGTTAGAGTTCCACTATTCACAAAATTTTTTTCTTACAAGCTTACAATAATCACCCTTAATCAACCCTAGATTAAGATTAGGAAACTAACACCCTTAGACTCCTAGTGATCAAGACATAGATAATCCCCTCTCTACTCTTCCCTCTAAAGAAACCTACTTTAGACAAGCCTTAAGAAATCTTTTGTAATAGTAACAAACAAACTGAAATTCTAAAACGAATTACAAACAAAGTTTAATGGAGAAAGACAACCTGATAATTCAATGTTTATGAATGCATATGTTTTACCAATCTTGATCCAGGTTGAATGAAAACAAATTTCAAAGCAAACTCTCCAAGAACTTCTTTAGAATCTTGCCCAAGTAGAAATCTTTCAAAGCAACATGAAGATTTAGAATTTGTGGAACAAGAGCTCAGTGACTCAAGGCATCTCTTATCACTTCAAAAGGCTTTTAAAAATCTATGAAAAATTCATTATGTAATGATTTGTTCATTTTAAAACACCCAATAGTTTTTTTTTATAGAAAACTATAGTAACTGAATGTAATCGTTTAAATCGTCCATGTAATCGATTAATTCCACTTATGTAATCGATTAATAACATTGTTAATCGATTAAAGTGTTTTTTTAACTTTTTGGAATAGATACATGAGCAAAGTAATCGATTAGTTCGCTAAGTAATCGATTAACATAAGAAGACTTATTCTGTGTTTGTATAGTGTAATCGATTATGTAATAGCTGTAATCGATTAATTCGTTCTTCCTGGCTCAAGTGATAGATTACCATTTTCTGGTAATCTATTAAGGCAGTGCGAAATAGTTTTTCCAAAACTTAAACCATGAGCACTTGGCTTTTTATGAAATCATGAAAACATAAAGCTTTTTCACAAAACATGTACGTTTATGAAAACCATGAATGCAAGCCAATGAATGATGTTTATACAATGCAATGGATCATAGGATGAAACTCTTATACATCTAAAGATTACACATGCCTTCAATTGAATGACATGTAAAAGCTAAAACTTATCCAAGACTAAGAGCATCAGCATCTTTATCCTCTTCAAGCTCCCCCTATATCTAACAATCTCCCCTTTTTTGGCTTTGATCATGCCAAATTTGAATTGAACATATTGATCCTTTGTGTTCTTTTAAGGGATGATTTCCAGGAGCTTATACTTGATATCTAAAATAGAATCATATTCTTGCCAAGAACAAATGTCAACTATACTTTGCATAAACAATTTGCATTCATAAGTATTTAGATTGCTCCCCCTATATTAAGTAATTTCTCATCAGTTTAGATATAAAGAGCAATGCTTAAGCAAAGTAATTAGAGTAAAGGTTTAATCATTTTTCTCATTCTTCATTTTTTGTACCTTGATGGAGTGCCTTTAGTTAAATATTTTTTATATCATTCTTAGCTTATTTGACTTCTCTTGGACCTTTATTTTCCTATTCTAATTCAGTTTTTGTCTTAGGCAAGTAAGTGGGCTTAATTGCTAATTATTGCGTATTTTCGGATTTTTGCTCACTTGACATATCTAACTTGCGCAGAGCCTATAGAGTTCTACAGAACTCCAAATGGAGCGTTCTAGGAGTCCTTGGAAAGATAACAAAAATATCTACAAGTTTGCTAGAAATAGCCCGAGGCCAATTCTGTCATTTGGAGGGTCATTTTAAGCTTCAAAATTGGAACCTCTGCACTTGCAATTTTGGGCTACGAATTTGATTTTATGGTTGTAATTAGCAAATAACTAGAATTGTTGGGTTTGTTTATGGCCCATTTTAAACTCCAGACCTTGTCACTACATATTAGTGACTTTAGTGAAACTTGTACAGCACTTTACATTTTGCAC